>CM064918.1:53250280-53419129 GCA_032727855.1 Quercus ilex subsp. ballota
TGCCATCGAGTGTCTTACCCATTGTCATCCAACTTTTATCCATATTTGACTACAATTACAAGATGAATGCTACTTTAGTAAAATAAGGGCAACTCATGCATAATGTATTCTAACATTTAAGTCTATAAGCTACTTAGATAAAGTTCTATCTCATTCATGAATGCACAAGTCTATATTAATACTTAAACAAATATACATTGCACACACAAATATACACTCCCAATATGAATTTAAACCACCTTATAACACCATGCAACCTACCCGCTTACTCCAACACAACAATCCACCACAAAACCAATCACTAACATCACAAGCATAATGCTTACAAGTATTGAAATCGAATAAAGGAACACAATTGCTACTAATCAACAAGTTTCATTAACATTTGCAAAAAATGAAAAACACTTCCAATATGAATTTAACCCACCTTATTACACCATGCAAGCCACCCGCTTGCTCCAAAACAACAACCCACCACAAAACTAATTTCCAACATCACAAGTATAGAGTTTTACAAGTACTGAAATGAAATAAAATACTACTCATCACATCTAATCAACAATACTCATTAACATTTGTAAGAAATGAAAAACACTCTCAATATTAGTTTTAACCACCTTATAACACCATGCAAGCCATCCACTTGCTCCAACACAACATACCACCACAAAAATAATTTCCAACATCATAAGTATAGAGTTTTACAAAAATTGAAATGAAATAAAATATTATTCATCACATCTAATCAACAATACTCATAACATTTGCAAGAAATGAAATACACTCCCAATATTAGTTTAACCCACCTTATTACACCACGCAAGCCACACACTTGCTCCAACACAACATACCATCACAAATCTAATTTCCAACATCACAAGTATAGAGTTTTAAAAGTATTTAAATCAAACTCCAATACTATTTTTCACATCTAATCAACAATACTCATTCACATTTGCAATAAATGAAAAACACTCTCAATATTAGTTTAAACCACCTTATAACACCATGCAAGTCACTGACTTGCTCCAACACAACATACCACCACAAATTCAATTTCCAACATCACAAGTATACAGTTTTATAAGTTTTTAACTAGAATTTACTTACTTTGCTCAAGCTAAGTTTACAACATTCAGAAAAAAATCCAAAGTTACTGCAAACAATGTGTATTTAGTCTGCAAAAGAAAAGTTAAATTTATAAGTACAAAAGTTAAAGATAAGCTTGTAAAAGCTTGTACAAGGGGAGTTATATCATCAGGAGAAGGCATTATTATGTTTCTAGAGTTAAATTTACAGTGACTTCAACTTTCATTAGAAAGCCAAACATATATATAAAAGCCAAAAAGTATGGATTGAAACTGAACAAAACTCAATACTTCTGAGTGAATAGACCATTGTCCAATTGGGTAGATCCAAGTTTTGCCTGTTGCTTTGATCTGGGTGTGCAAGCTTGTATACACCTTAATACTATTTTCAAGTTCATACCTAGTTCTGATTTTGCTAAAGCAAATAATCTTGTATTATTCCATGGCTTCATATGAAACTAATGAACCAACCACACTGTAAAAAAAAAAAAAAAAAAAAATTATAATGCCAATTTTGTTGTAGTTCAGATGCTTGTTGTTAATATGTTCAATGTTGATCACTTGGGCCAAAAATACTCATCCCACACCCCTCTCAAAAAAAGAAAGCTGTCATATATAAGTAGAATCATCCAAACAATAAGAACCATAGAAATCTAAACAAATTATAGCAATTGATAAGTACATATCATTACACAGTAAATATCAAATACCCAAACTAAACAAAAATGCATATACCCATTCATGTATCAAACAAAAAAATACCTAAAGGAACTAGAATCATTAAGCAAAAAAATTAACATCAAGCATTTAGAATCATTAAACAAAAACACCCAGAGGAACTAGAATCATTAAAAAAAAATTAACAAAAAAATTAACTAAAAAGGAAAAAATATATACATATATATATATATATATATATATATATATTCCGAAGGGTCGCTAGTTGGGTGGGAGGTGAAGGGCCGACAGAAGCGTCGCCGGAAGTGTCACGAACTGAAGCGTCGCCAACTGCAGAAGATGAAGCGTCGTCGATCGGACAGAGGATGAAGCGTTGCCGATGAAGCGTCGCCAACTGCAGAAGGATGAAGCGTCGCCAATGATCAGCGAGCTGAAGCGTCGCGATGGTGAGCTGAAGCATCACAAACAACGATCAGAAGCATCGCAATCGGCGAGCTAAAGCTACTGAATCATCGCAATCAGCGAGCTAAAGCTTCTGGTTCATCACGAACGGTGACACAGCAAGTCGATCGGTGGTGACGATTGAGATATATGTGAGGGAAAGAGAGAATCAAGTGAGGGAGGGAAAATAAAGTGGGAAAAGTGAAAAAGAAAAAAGGGGTTGAAGTGTTTTTAGTGTTATACTTTTAGTGATGACTTGTAAGTTGTCACTATAAGGTACCTTTAGCCACGAAAATTCGGATTCGTCATTGATACTCACATCTAATTTTATGTTCCTATTTTTAGTGACGACTTATTTTCATCACTATGTGTCACATTCATCGACAAAATTAGTTTCATCACCAATAGTGTTCTTAGCAACACTTTTAGTGACGAAAGTTTTCATCACAAAAAATTTAAACTTTTAGCGACGAAATAATTCGTCACTGTAGATGAATTTAGTTTTGCGCCTATATTTTTGTTTGGCGCCTTTAGTTCAACCCAACATATAGCTACGAAATTTAATTTTCGTCACTAAAAGTTACTAATTTCTTTATAAATAGTGACGAAATATAAATTTCGTCACTATATGGTACCTTTTTGTGACGAAATAATTTTTCTCACTAAAATTCGTCACTAAAAATATATTTTGTTGTAGTGTCATGGATTAGGGAACACCCAAGTTGGCAAGAGTATTAGTGATCCTATTAGCTTCTATGAAGACATGGTGAACTTGGGCATTAGGAATGCTATGTAATAGAGACCTGCAGTCATTAACTAGAGCCATCAATTTTTGGTGGATACTAACAGAACGAGTTAAATAAGACACCACAACTAAAAAAAGAAATGTTGAATTCTATTTAAAAAAACAACAACAACAACAACAACATTTATGGTCTTAGCATTCTCATCAAAGATGCTAAAAATGTTGAATGCTATTTTTTAGCATTTTTAACACCTCAAATCATAAAAACACACACACAATAAAGATGCTAAATGCTAAATATTTTAGCTTTCAACTACAATGAGCTGTTATTGATAACAGCGCACTGTAGCTGGATTGTAAACAAAAAAAATGTAGTTTTTTATTCAGCCCAACGTCTCTTTTTTCTCACTTTTGTCTTCTCTTTTCTCTCTCACTTCTCTCTTCTCTCTTCTCTCTCATGTGCCTTTATTTGTTCTTGGTGGTTCAATGATTGTGGTCCATCGATGGTTGTGGCCCGGCGATTATGGTTCATCGTGGGTTGTGGTCCGATGGTCGTGGTTTTGATTTTGGGTTGTGTGTCATAGTCCGATGGTCATGGTCCAATGGTCGGCGATCATGGTCCGATAGTCATGGGTCATGGGTTCAACAGTCCAATGGTTATGGTTTTGGCTCTTGGGTCACAATGCAGTGTTTTTAATGGATCATGGGTCATGGGTCCAGCGATCTGATGGTCGTGGATCTGGCTAGTAGCAGCGATGGTGGAGGTTTCTTCTTCTTCTTCTTCTTCTTCTTTTTTGGGTTAGTTGTGGCATGGGTGGTAGGTTTGTGGTGGTTGTGGTATGGGTGGTGGGTTTTTGGTGGGTGGTTGGGTGGTGGGTTTTGTGGTGACTGTTGAGAATAGTTGGGTTGAGAAAGAGAGAGACAGGGAGAGAGAGGAAGAATAAAAAATAATATAAAAAGAATATTTAAATGAAGTGTTATAAAATATAGAAGTTTTTATGTAAGGTATATTGTAAAGTGATGTGTTATATGTTATAAAATAGATTTTTTAGATGCTAAATGCTAAAATTTTAAGATCTTTGATGGGAATGCTCTAAGACATATGTACAACTTTGCATATATGTTGTTATATTCTAAATGCTTTTGCATTGATTTATTTTCTCAATTAATTTTGAAAATTAAAATTAAATTTTTGAACTTAGTTTTTTTTAATTTTGTAATCAGGCCTGTTTGGTCTCTAATTTCAAACTCATATTTTTACATTTTAAACAAAAATACATACATTTTCACACACTTTTTCACCCACACGTATTTCAAAAAACTACAAAAATCACATCTCAAACTACTCTACCAAACACCCCCTTAATTTGATTGCTACTAATTTATTATTATTTTTCTTTATGTTAATGATATGAAACCTATAATTGTAGTCAATTGAGACTAAGAGAAAAAAGTATATTTTTTAGATCATGTATGACATTTACATTAATATATAATTGTTTATGTTATTTATTATGTCAATAAGTTAAAGAGTCCGCAGCATCCCTGCCCTAGTCCGCAAGGCATTAGACTCAATGCTATTCATCTTCTTCAAGAACATCTTAAAAGTCTTTTTGACTTTTAAGCCAAAGCTCTTGACTTTCACAACGAGGGTAATAAAGTCAACAAAGCATTTCGTGTTTTGAAGTTTTCAAATTTGTAAAGTTGTTATTTACAACTATTTTTTGTTGGTTTTAATTTCGTGCCAAATTTGATTGTAATTATGTTCAATCATGTTTACCCTGTATTTTATGTGAGATTTTATTATAAGGGTTGTATGTGAGAGAGAGTGTGATGACTCAAGATCTCATTGAAGACTAAGTGGATTTCGCAAGAAGATTTGCGAGAAGTTATCCCGCGAAATAAGCCAAGTGCAGAGCACATGACTGGAATGTGGAAAGTCATGATAGCTGGTTTTCGCGAGTAATTCACAGGTAAGGCCTTCCTGCAAAATACCCGCGAAATATTATGTTTTACTATTTTGGCATATCTGCTCCACCATGTCTTCACTCACACTATTTATACCTGCATTACCCACATATTGTAAGGAGTGCTTTTCAGAGAGAAAACTCTAGAAGTTATCCTTGAGAGTTAGAGATTGTCATACCCATAATTATCTACACAATCCTTTGTGGTTTTCCTCTACTCCTACCTTTCCATATCCATATCTTTGAGAGGTTGATAGTCCAAACACTTACCACACTCAATCTGAATGTAAAGTGAGGTTTTGGTGCTGCTGGGAAGCATTGGAAGAAGCCAATCGTTTGGCGGATGCAATCGAGCTGAATTGCGTGATCCGGAAAGCTTGAGAAGACAAGGCTTCGTCAAATCAGTTGGTAGCAGGAGCTTGAAGGGCTCAAGTACATGGGGTAAACTAGGCTTGGAGGGTATTTTGTTATTCGTGTATTCCAATTTATTCTCTAGTGGATCGATTTACAGCTTGAAGGGTAGTGGAGAAATTTTTCGCCGAGTTCTTCAGTTTTCTCTTCAATAACACGTCTCGGTGTTATCTTGTGTTTGCATCCTTCTTTTCTACTCTTTTAGCTTCCATTTTATTGTTGTCATCTGCTGAATATGGTTTAGAGTAGTTTTATCATTTGTTCGCTTACATTTACTCTTATTCCACACTTAGTTTAAGTTAGAGTAAATACAATCAAGCTGTAACTTTTAATTGGTGATCTAAACAAGCTCTTGTGTTTTCACACAAATTCGAGCTTTCAAAAATAGATCAAGGCATTGGCCTAGTGGCCCCTACATTTTTTTTTGTTTTTTTAAATATTAGAATATATACTAGGTATTAATTTTAGCATTAAAAAAAATTACATTTTTCCCCCTTAATAATATCTTTAATTCTTTTAAAAGTAATATTATACTCACAAATTTTTCTACAATATTTTTACAATCTATTAAGGTAGCAAATTCTTATTAATTAGCATTTTGACCTAACACTTATACTATTTTTTTACTTACTAATAACCACTTACCACGTCAGGTTTTTGTATTAAAAAAAAAAATTGTTACTAGCATTTTTTTTTTCTTTTTAAAGACGATAAAAATAATCTATAAATTTAAAATTTAAAACAAAATATACAAGTCCAAAAAAATTAGCATAACAACAAAAATTGCCAAGAGAGAAGCTAAAAAAAATTAAGTCTAATTAACCAATTTTACCCAAAACAAAAAAGCTAGCATTTTAAAAAATTTCAAACAAAACAATTGTCCTTACCCGAGAACATGCATCAAAGTCACACACACACACACACACACACACACACAAAAAAAAACCTTAGTGGCTAAGTCACAGCACATAATCAATAGCAAAATCACATCTCCTAACTACAAGTTCTAGCTTCGTCCCTAGCATTGGGATATTTATCTTTTGATCAAAAATTGTAATTTCATTGAAATGAATGAGAAGATCTTCTCATTCATTTCAATGAAATATAGGGTTGGGTTCACATCGAATTAAGAAATATAGGGTTGGGTTCAATTTACACTTGATGTAACTCTAAAAAATGTTACACCGACCAATAACTTATTATTGAATTCATATTTTGAAAATTCAACCGTTGGATCACAGTTTTTATATGTTCTTAACATGGATGCCAATTTTCATGCCAATCGGATATAATTTACCATTTGATCTTTAAACTCATCTTTTATGCATTATTTTAAACTACAAAAATTTTAATTTAAACGATTGATTGATGACTTGGCTATTAATCTTTGACCACCTTAAAATTTTATAAGCATGAAAAATATATGAAAATAATGTAATATAACGGTAGATTTGTCAAAATTCACATGGAATTAAGAAATATAAGGTTGGGCTCAAGTTACACTTAATGTAACTCTAAAAAATGTTACAGTAATCAATAACTTATTATTGAATTCATATTTTGAAAATCCAACCGTTGGATTACATGTTCTATATGTTTTTAACATGCATGCCAATTTTCATGCCAATCGGGTGTAATTTACCATTTGATCTTTAAGTTGGATGGCAACAAAAATATGGCAAAATTTTGGGGCTTGGAAATTTATAGGTCTATTGCGGCGGTCCATCCCGCCACAAAAAAGAGTACATATTGCGGCGGGTCATTGGCCCGCCGCTGTAGTTCGCCGCAAAATACTAAAGCTATTGCAGTGGGCATATAGAACGCCGCAATAGATCTTATGTACAGCGGCGGGCCAAAAACGCACCGCAATAGGCGACATATAGTGGCAGTTTTCGCACCCACCGCAATAGCTCGTTTTTCTTGTAGTGAGAAATTAGTAAATTACATCATTTGAGAAATCAATTTTTAGAAAATAAAAGATCTCTTCAATTGAGGTAACATACTACTCAATATCTGATTATCAAAGAAATACTGTTCAATATCTTTAGTATGTTTTGCTAATAAATGGGCAAAATTATTTTCTTTCCTACAAGTTTGTGATATCTCAAACCTACGAGAAGAGCGTGAAAGAGAGATCATTGCATACACCACAGAAGTGGTTAACGTCAAGATTAAGCTTCCTTTGGGCTCCCATGTCTCAATGTCATGGCCCACTCTTTATTGCTATATACAAGGTGGAATTTTTTTATTTTTTTTAGTTGATATCTCAATAAACAATATTTTTTATTAAGGAGTGGGTGTTCCTACTCTTGACTGACTGACTTTCTTTAACCGCACTGCTTTCCCTTGACAAACCAATATTGAGCGAGTCTGCCCTTGGAAAATTTCAATGGTTACAATTTGCAATATATATCTATTACAACCCACTTTAAAGTCATTCAGCAAAGAAATATATCATCTCAAAGTTGCAATAGTAATTGTTAACAACTTCAAGATCAGAGTTTTCCAATCATGGTTGTTTACAACCTCACGATCAAACACTTCTTATTTCCACAGCTTCTTGTCTTCTTTTACATCTTCACGATCACCACTTTCTTCTCCCTACTAACCCCATTTACAAGTGCTATATCCTTCAACTTCTCTAATTTTAGTAGTTGTTCCAACTCTGGCATTAAATGTGAGAGATCAGCTGCTGTAGAAAACCATGCCATCCAACTCACGGGCGCTAAGTACACGGGGAAGTCGAAGGGTCGAGTCACGTATTACAAACCCATGCACCTGTGGGACAAGGCCTCCAATAACGTCACAAATTTCACAACCCATTTTTCCTTTTCCATTAATTCACAGAATCAAACTAAATATGCTGACGGTCTGGCTTTCTTCCTTGCCCCTGAGAATTCAACGGTTCCTACGACTACAAGAGGTAGCTCCTTGGGCCTTGCTAGCATGAACCAGGATTTAAATACAATCGATAATCATTTTGTTGCAGTGGAATTTGATATCTATAGCAATCCCGAATGGGATCCGCCTGGGATCCAGGAACATGTAGGTATTGATATCAACTCTATGAAATCTATTGATCCTGTACCATGGTTGAGTAGCGTGGATTAGTTACAACTCTAGTTCACATAATTTTAGTGTTGTCTTCACTGGTTTTGGAGAAAATGGCACTGTGATGCAGCACTATTCTCAACAAGTTGATTTGAGTGAATTCCTACCTGAAAGGGTTATTTTTGGATTCTCAGCCGCAACAGAATTTGAATCTGCAATACATTCTATTTACTCTTGGGATTTTAGCTCAAGTTTGGAAATTGAAAATAGCACAGCCAATCACAAGAAAAGCAACACATTCGTTTGGTTAGCTGTGGGGTTCAGTGTTGGTGGATTTGCTTTGGTTGTTGTTGGATTGTTTCTATTTGTGTTGTGGAAGAGGAATAGGAGGGATAAAGAAGATGATCGTGCCCTTGACGAAGAATTTAAAAGAGAAATAGGACCTAGGAGGTTTTCATATGATGAATTGGCTCGTGCAACAAATAATTTCAACAACAAAAAAAAGTTAGGCCAGGGAGGATATGGTGAGGTCTATAGAGGATATTTAAAAGACTTGGACTCCATTGTTGCAGTAAAAAGGGTATCAGAAGGGTCCAGACAAGGGATAAGGGAGTATGAATCAGAAGTGAAAATCATTAGTAAATTGAGACACAGGAATTTGGTGCAACTCATTGGATGGTGCCACGAAAGAAGTAGAGGACAACTATTACTCGTTTATGATTTCATGTCCAATGGAAGCTTGGATTTACATCTTTTTAAAGAAGATACCTTATTGATATGGGATGTGAGGTACAAAATTGTACAACACTTGGCCTCAGCCTTAGTTTACTTGCATGAAGGATGGGAAAGTTGTGTGTTGCATAGGGATATAAAATCAAGCAATATCATGCTTGATTCAAATTTCAATGCCAAACTTGGAGAATTTGGATTAGCAAGGCTTGTGGACCATGCTAAGAAATCACGAATTACTGATTTGGCAGGTACCAAGGGTTATATTGACCCAAGATGTGTCAAAACCCGTAGGACTAGTAAGGAATCAGATATCTATAGTTTTGGAATTGTTGCATTGGAGGTAGCATGTGGAAGAAAACCAGTCAACCACGATGCACCACAAGATCAAGTGCTCAATAAGGGAACGATTGTAGGCCTTCAATAAGGGAAGTAATTCAAGTGCTCAATTTTGAAGCTCCACTGCCTCTTCTCCAATTAGATACTCTTGTGTCATCAGATTGTACTCCAACAAGAAATGAAGCTACATCTTTGCTTTCAAACTCCAATAGTTCTATTGTTTCTATGGAATGATAACACCAATTCCTCATGGTCTAAAGCACACTTTGTTGCTTATCCACCTAGATTGTTTTTGTTGTTAGAAGTTAAACTAGTTTTAGTTGAACTTTAATTAAAAGTAAGAGTGTTATATATTGAATGACTGTGAAATAAATGTAAGGAGTTTATTGAAACTGTGTAATAAATAATTTTGATTTTAGAGTTATTTGGTGTAATATATATACTTATGCATTGCATATGATTTAATAAACCACACTTTTTTTTGAGAAGGAAATTAACCACACTTAAGTGATTATGACATGAATAATGTTGCATATGATACTCTTTGTAAAATAGTTTGTATTTCTAGCATTATTATTTTCCTATTGAGTAATATTACAAACACAAACTATTTTACAATATTTTTACAAAATGTTAATATGACCAACCTCTTATTGGTTTTTATCTAAGCCCACTATTAATATCATATTTTCATTTACTAATAATCATTCACCATATCAGCAGTTTGTAAAAAAATTTGTAAAATAGTTTGTATCTCTAGCATTATTCTTTTCTATTTCATTAATTCAAACTTTCTGTTTTTCAACATCTTCAAATAGCTCTTTAACAGACTGTTACCTCCCTTAATTACATTTAAAACAGCCCTCATTAACACATGTTTTAGCAAATGGGTCAGAAGACAAGCCAATATTAATTACTGTTCACGAACTTACAAAATGGCCTCTTATAGAAACAAATTTACATATTGTATGCCTAATACGACTTTTCTATATCTGGGCCCTCTCTTGGCCATCTGTAAAGTATTTAAATGCAATTTCTTTCTTTCTCGAACCCCTATTTTTCAAAATTTCATAGATACTGCTTACAATATTACCATGCAAATTAACATTGACTTACTTTGCTCTTAGAAGACTTCCAGTTATTTAATCTAGGCTCTCTTATATGAAATTGTTATTTTTTGTTTGATTTTAGGAATGGCAAATTTTAGATGCAATTTCTTAAGTGTTATATGTTAAGTTCACCAATTAAATTTAAATATATCACTATATTGATCATTGTGGGCGCAATGCGTGGATTGGGGAGTACATTTTGGCCGAGTAGACCGGGGTGGAGAAAACACAAGGAGCTGCCACCTAGAAAGGAATAGTTTTACTATCAAAGTATGGGTTCGGAGTTTAAGTACAATTTTGGGAAGGTGTTGGGCACGCAAAACTGCCCGACCCTTGGGTCGGCTTCCACTCATTGAATAAACTTAAGTGTATCAATGCAGCCGTCATCAAGAATGAACTTAAGTGGTTTGCCACAGAACCTGACCAAAGGAAGGTAAACAACACTATAGCAGAGCAAATGTTGGAGTTTGTTTGTTCTAACCAACTAATTGCTAGGGGCCACAATATATTCTGGGAGGATCGCAAATACACACCAGAATATATAGGTCCGTGACCTTACAAGTCCTGAATTACAATCAGATGTCAACTCACGTATACAAAGTCTAATGAACAAGTATAAAGAAAAAGTCCTACTCTGAGATGTTAGCCATGAAATGTGTCAATTTGATTTTTATGAGCAACGGCTTGGCCCTAATGCCCCATTTCTTTTTTATGAGATAGCACACATATTAGATGACCCATGAGACCCATTGTTAACCCCTTTTATGAATTCATTTAAATTAAACGTTACTGATGATGCCAAAAAAATCACTAGTGAGTCACACGTTGCTTGCACGCCCAAAAGATCACCTACACAACAAAAAGAAAAAAAAAAAAACTATAGAGAGCACCAGTGTGGTGCTGGCCAAATGCCCTCCGAAGGTTAAGTCAGAATCTTTTACAACTCTAGAGTGCTAGAGAGGATCAATTATGCATACCTCGATTTGTTAGGGTAATAGGGTTTTTATAGTAGTAGAGGGTTGACCTCTCCTCCTTAGACTAGAAGTCTTTTCCTTATAGGAATTTCTGTGAGCGTATATTACGGAATCCTTTCTGTGTAGGAGACCAACACCAATCGTGGGATGCAAGGCATTTCCTTATACGTCCAAGCGTGATGGCCAAGGCAAGTTCATATCTGAGCCGTCGGCCATAAACCAATCCCTTCAGCACCACTGTCGTCGGCTTATCTGCAGCGTCAACCTTTACGGGCGTTTTCATGTTAACCCAACTAGTGTTAACTAATGAAAGCTGACAGGGGTTGACGGCTTTAGCTAGAACCGTCAACCTAAGATCGTCAGCTTTCCTATATCGTCAGCTTTTCGTCCCAACTCGGGTAAGTATTATCTTTTCCTTATCAGCTGCCCCCTACTCCATATCACCGTCGTTTTTAAACTGACGGGTTATGGAGTTTGAGGTTTCTTTGCTGGTTCCCCACTTTTTGGTCACAAGGAGCGGGAAAATCATTTATTGCTTTTCCTCAAGCCGCCCTTCATTTAATGTTTAGACACGTGGTTTGCTCTTATTAGCTCCGTTTCTGGACAAGCGCGTCGCTTCGTCTTCTGCGCCTTTTCCTCCTATATATATACTGTATCCTTCTTTTCATTCATCTACTTAAATTTTGCTGACCACCTGAGAGAGAAAACCCTTTGTTTTTAATTCCGTCTTCATACTGTGTTGTTGTACCGTCAACGCCGTCAGCTTTAAGGTCGTCGTCCTCCAAAGGCTTCATCTGTAAGTTTTTTCTTCCCTTTTCTGCATCTTTACATTAACTGAACTAGTTCCTAGTGAGGACGTCAATTTAGGTACTTAGAATGGATCCGCCACCTGTAGGTAGACAGATGTCAAGTGATTCGTCGAGTGAATAGTCGTCAATCTGCGAAGGAGTGGGCTACGATGAAGTCTTTGGTTTAGGTTAGAAGTCCGTCAGTTTTTCTGATCGTCTGAAAGGGAAACGTCAGCTCGGTCTCCTGACGATGACTTGGAAAATTATGTTGAGGGAGTTGAGGAGGAAATAATGAATGACGAAGGGGAAGGTGACAGAGAAGAGGAGGAGGATGAAGGTCACATGGAATCCTATGACGAGGCTTCAGTAAGTCCTAGAGGTAACCGTCCCTTCATCCTTCCTGAGGATTGGGCCGTCAACAAATTTTTGCCAAAAATGGGTGAAAGGATTTTTAGAGATTTATGCGTCCGTTATCAGATTCCAGACCATATCTCAATCCATCTTCCTAGGAAAAAAGAAAAATGTTATACTGGTTTGACTGCGGACATCGGTATGTACGATGCCATTCTTGCCGCCAAATTGAGGCTCCCATTGACGGCTTTGCAGCGTCAGCTTGTTGACTTCTTGGGGTTATCTGTCAGCCAGATTGCCCCCAATTCTTGGAGGACTTTTATCAGAGCAGAAATTCTGTGGGCTCACTTGAGTGGAGGGAACCGTTAGCTTTCCCTTGACGAGTTCTTTTACTGTTATAGACCCCATCATATTGCTTCGTCCAAAGGGACTTATCATTTTTCCGTTAGGGACAAAGATTTGAGACTTGTCTCTAACATGCCGGATTCCAACAGAAATTGGAAAAGTAGATACTTTTTTATCGAAGGATTAGACTGGGTATGTTGTCCTGAAGAGTGGGATACTATGCCACAGGGCTTTGATAATACCTGGGGAATAGTTAGGGATTCAGGTTTGATCCTGACGGTTTATTATACATATTTATGAGCCCGTCGTTTTTAACTTCCTGTCTTTTCATGTCTTTATGTCGTCCCTTTTTATTTCTTTTTCAGCATACAACCGTCCACATATAACTGACGAACAGAAAGCGTTCATCCGTTAAGTTCTCAAAATCCCACTCGAGCAACGGAAGTGTAGGGATCTAATTACCCCTGACGCTCTTTATCTATACTGTGGTGGTCTAGAGCCGACGGTTGAAGCTCATAGGTTGGACGAATTTTCTCGTCGACGTGGGTACTCTTTACTTACTATGTCAGTTTATTGACTCCGTCTGCTTTGCTAATAAACGCTCGTTACTTTGTGCAGAGATGGAGACTGTTAGGCAAAGGGTGAGGGCTACTGCGGCTCGCAAAAAGGAAGAAAGGGAAGCGAGGGAGAAGGAGGGGGTATACTCGTCGACCCCCAAAACTGCTGCAAAGGTTTCAAAAAGAAAACCTGACAGAAAGGACGACCGTCCTTCTAAAAAGGTTGCTATCACCATAGGGGACGCGCCTCCTAAGAAGAAGTCACCCTCAAGCCAAAACAGGGTGCAGGCAAAGGGGTGATGACTTCCTCTGGCCCCGTCATTGAAGGACCCCGTTGCCTTTTGACTCACAAAGACTACGCCGTCAAGGAGGTGGAATCCTTTATAAAGTCGACGGATATAGAGCCTTGTGATCAACTGGGGACGGAGGATTTAGGAGCGTCAGCCCTTTTTGACCTTAGTAAGGTATGTCCCCATTTTCCCTTAGGTTAAGTTGGTTTTGTCTGCCTCTGACTCGCTTTTACTGATGACGACCATCTTTTTCAGGCTTTGGTGCGTGTTAAAGCGCTTCAAGATCGATGTGTTGCTAAGGAGGATGTTCTTATTCGGGTTAGGAAGCACAACACTAACTTGATGGATGCTCAGGCCCAATATAAGGAAGGCCTTCGAGATTTGAACCGCGAGCTAAAGACGACAAGGGAGAAGCTGGAAGAGGCGTCGTGCGAAAAAGAAAAACTTCAGGAAGAGATGACGACCTTGCGCCAAAAGGTGGAGACAGCTGAGGCTGATGCTGTCCAAGCCTTTAAGGCGTCGCAATCATTTGTTGATTCTTGTGCCGACTTCTATGTTACTGGGTTCGATGATTGCTTCAAACAAGTAGCGTCAGCCTTCCCAGAGCTGGACTTGTCTGGAATCACAATGAATGATCCAGAGCCGATGACGCCAGCTCATGACGTCGTTATTGGTGAAGGTGACGGCTCTCCTGAAGTCCATCCTTCACTTGCGGATGACGCCGTCGTCTTGGCCTAGCCTATTGCTAACTCTGCTCCCATTGTGTCCATCAATGTTGATAGCCCTCCTCCCCAGAAGAAGGATGCCGACCCCCTTACTGCCTAATTTTGTCTTCATCTTTTCCATTTATTTTGCAAACAATATTAAGTAGCCCTTAATTTTTGGGCTTTTATTTGTAAACAGTTTATCTTATTGTAATCTACGTTAATTTCGTCATTTTCTGCCTTGCATGTTTGGCTATCTTAAATAAATTCGTCAATCATTATCTTCGTCTGTTTTGACGACCTCGTCTACCCGTATATTACTTTATTGGTTATTTGTGCTAACCTTGCAATCTCACTTGTTTGACGATATTTGATGTGCTCGTTGCTTTATCTGAGTCCGTTAACTTTTCAAATTTTTTTTTATAGAACCGTTGGTTTCATGGCTTCGTTCTTGTTATGAACTTGGTGGCCTTAACCTTTTTTATAATTTCATTCCTTTAATGAGCCTGTCAGTTTTGAAGGCTGAATTCTTCCCTTTGGGATGTTCGTAAAACTCGTCAGCTTCTGGTTGCTGACCATCCCTTTGAGATTTTTATACAATCCGTCAGTTTTTGGTTGCTGACACTTCAATTTCTTTAGGACTTTTGTATGATCCATCAGCTTTTGATTGCTGACTTCAATCTCTTTTGGGATTACAATCTGTCAGCTTTTGGTTGCTGAGTTCAATCCCTTTGGGATTTTCACACAATCCGTCAGCTTTGGTTGCTGATATTTCAATTAATCCGTCAGCTTTTGACTGCTGATACTTTAATCCCTTTGGGATTTTTGTATGATCCATCAGCTTTTGATTGCTAACTTCAATCTCTTTTGGGATTACAATCCGTCAGCTTTTAGTTGCTGACTTCAATCCCTTTGGGATTTTCACACAATCCGTTAGCTTTTGGTTGCTGATATTTCAATTAATCTGTCAGCTTTTGACTACTGACACTTTAATCCCTTTGGGATTTTTGTACAACCCGTCAACTTATTGCTGACTTCAACCCCAGTTCGTCCTCTTGGGACAGATCCGTCTGCTTTGTGGGCAAAGTTGTTTACTTTTAAATTCGTCCACTTCTTAGGGACTTTGAATCTTTTTATTCCGTAAGGCTGTTTATTTATTTATTTTTTGTGAATTTGTAAATAATAAAAAAAAAAATCAGTAGTTCTGAATAAACTCCTCTTATTGCCATGCATTAAAAAAGTAGTTCTAAAAAAGAAAGTTCGCCCTTTGGGCTTGTAGCAAAAACCAAAGTAAAAATCTGCCCTTTGGGCTTATTGTAGCAAAAACTAAGATATTAAACTTAAGGAGTAAACTAAAATTTGTTGCGGTAAACTATAAATGGAGAAGAGTGTTGTTCTTCACGTTGCCATCTCTATTGGTAGTACCTTCGTAGGTGTCCAGCATTCCATGGATGTGGCAGTTCCTGTCCGTCAAGCATCTCCAGATGATAGGTGCCCTTCCTCTGCCATGCTTTGACTCGGTAAGGCCCTTCCCAATTTGGGCCTAGCTTTCCTTGGGTTGGGTCTCTTGCTGCACCCATAACTCTCCTTAGAACGAGGTCTCCAACCTGGAAGTCTCTGTGTTTGACACGGGAATTGTAGTGCTTGGCCATGCGGTCCTGGTACCACGCGAGCCTTTGCTTTACTGCTGCCCTAATTTCGTCTACCAGATCGAGTTGTAGATGTATGGCTTCGTCATTCTTACTTTCGTCATGGTTATGCACCTTGTAGCTTGTAAGTCCGACTTTGGCTGGGATAACTGCTTCATTCCCTTACGTTAGTCGGAATAGTGTCTCCCCTGTTGGTGTTCTTGCCGTTGTCCTATAGGCCCAAAGTATGCTCGGCAACTCTTCCACCCATATGCCCCCTCAAGCCGAGTCTTGATAATCTTCAACAAAAATCGGTTTGTGACTTCGACCTGTCCGTTAGCTTGAGGGTGGGCAGGGGAGGAGTAGCGGTTTTTTATCCCTAATTGAGAACAAAAGCCCCAGAAAGAGTCGTTGTCGAACTGTTTCCCATTATCTGAGACTAAGACTCTTGGTATGCCAAACCTACAGATGATGCATCTCCAGACGAAACCCCGTACGTTTTTTTCCATAATGGTGGCTAAGGCTTCAGCTTCCACCCACTTCGTGAAGTAGTTGATGGCTACTACCAGAAACTTCAGTTGTCGTATTGCCATAGGGAATGGTCCCATAATGTCTAATCCCCACTGAGCGAACGACCATGGTGCTGTCATTGGTGTAAGTTCTGAGAACAAAAGCCCCGGAAGGAGTCGTTGTCGAACTGTTTCCCATTGTCTGAGACTAAGACTCTTGGTATGCCAAACCTATAGATGATGCATCTCCAGACGAAACCCCGTACGTTTTTCTCCGTAATTGTGGCTAAGGCTTCAGCTTCCACCCACTTCGTGAAGTAGTCGATGGCTACTACCAGAAACTTCAGCTGTCGTATTGCCGCAGGGAATGGTCTCATAATGTCTAATCCCCATTGAGCGAACGACCATGGTGCTGTCAATGGTGTAAGTTCTTCGAGTGGTTTTCTGATAATATTGCTAAACCTTTGGCACTTGTCGCAGGTCTTTACATTAGCCTCAGCATCCTTCTGCATGGTTGGCCAAAAGTACCCCGCTCGTACTAGCTTGACACTAATGATCTCGACCCTGAGTGGTTTTCGCAGATTCCCTCGTGTACCTCCCTCATAACGTAGTCTGCTTCTTCAGGACCCAAGCATCTTAGGTTGGGGTGGGAGAAACCTCTTTTGTACAAGACGTCTCTTATCAAAACGAATCTCGCCGCTTGGACCTTCAACTTTCTTACGGCTTCTTTTTTGTCTGGCAACACGTCGTTCTTTAAGTAAGAAACTAACGGCGTGGTCCAATTGCTTTCAGAGCCTACTACCTGCATATCGATGGAATCTACTAGTGGGGAGAGCTGTACAAAAGAGAGTACGTTATCTATGGTGGTCATGTGTTCGGTTGAGGCAGCTTTGGCCAAGCAGTCGGCTTGCTCGTTCTCTCCCTGGGGGATTTGTATGATTTTGGCCTTCAGCTCCTCTACCCTTTTTTTTTCTTGTTCCAGATATTTCTTCATTCTTTCACCTCGACATTCGTAGCCCCCGTTTACCTGGTTGGTGACGACCTGAGAGTCGCAATAAATGGCCACACTCGTGGCTCCTGCAGCTTTGGCTAGGTCAAGTCCTGCTATTAAAGCCTCATATTCTGCTTCATTATTTGTGGTAGGAAAACCAAGGTAGGCCATACACTTGACTACGTCTCCTTCAGGTGTTAGTAGCACAATGCCGGCTCCTCCAGCTTGTCTGTTGGACGACTCGTCCACATGTACGCTCCATTGAGGAGATTCCTCTGCCCCTCTGTCTTCATCTTTTGTAAATTCTGCTATGAAGTCTGCAACGACCTGTCCTTTGATGGCAGTTCGAGGGCGGTATTGAATGTTGAACTCGCTCAATTCTATGGCCCATAGTGCCAATTGTCCTGCGGCTTCAGGGTTGCTCAACGCCCGTCACAAAGGCTTGTCGATTAGGACGATCACTGTGTGGGCTTGAAAGTATGGCTTGAGTTTGCGTGCCGCTGTCACTAGTGCGAAGGTGAGTTTCTCCATGGGCGGATATCTTTCTTCGGCTCCGCGAAGTGCCCGGCTTATGTAATATACGGGTTTCTGCACTCTTTCTTCTTCTCTGATTAAGGCGGCGCTAACGGCGGCTGGGGAGATGGCAAGATAGAGAAAAAGTTCTTCATCTGGCTGCGAGGGACTCAGTAGAGGTGGGGAAGAAAGATAATTTTTTAATTCTTTGAATGCCTGCTGGCACTCGGCCATCCACTCGAAAGATCTCTTCAGCGTGCGAAAGAAGGGTAAGCATTTGTCCGTTACCCTTGATATAAATCTATTCAGTGCGGCTATTTTGCCGTTAAGGCTTTGTACTTCCTTCACATTCTTTGGCAGTGCCATTTCCATTATGGCCCGAATTTTGTCCGGGTTGGCTTCTATGCCTCTTTGTGACATAATGAACCCTAGGAATTTTCCTGCCGTTACTCCGAAGGCGCATTTCCCTGGGTTAAGCTTCATGTTGTAAAAGCGAAGAGTGTCGAACGTCTCCTTAAGGTCTTCCAATTGGTCTTCCTCCCTTCGGCTTTTTACTAGCATATCGTTAACGTAGACTTGGACATTTCTGCCAATTTTTCGCATGAACATCTTGTTCATAAGCCTCTGGTATGACGCGCCTGCATTTTTTAAGCCGAAGGGCATCACTTTATAGCAGAAGAGTCCTTGACTAGTTACAAATGAAGTTTTCTCCTGATCAGCTTCATGCATTCGAATTTGATTGTAACCAGAGAAAGCGTCCATAAAGCTCAATAGCTTGTGCTGGGCCGTAAAGTCTACCAGAATGTCGACTCGTGGGAGGGGATAGCTGTCTTTAGGGCAAGCTTTGTTCAGGTCGGTGAAGTCCACGCACCTCCTCCACTTCCCGTTAGCTTTCTTGACCATTACTACGTTTGCTAACCAGTCAGGATAGTACAACTCCCTGATGAAGCCTGCCTCTTGTAGTTTACCGACTTCTTCCGCAATTGCTCGGTCTCGTTCTTGGGTGAAGACTCGCTTCTTCTGCTTGACGGGTGGACAGGATGGCGACATATTCAGCCTATGCACCATGACTGAAGGGTCAATTCCTAGCATGTCTTTGTGGCTCCAAGCGAACACGTCTTGATTTTCTTTAAGGAAAGTTATGAGTGCCGAACGAATTACTGGGCTTGCGAGGGTACCCAGCCTGGTTGTCCTGTCTGCCCTGGAACTGTCGAGAGGTATTTCTTCAAGCTTCTCTACCGGTTCTACCCCCGTTCGTTGTTCCTCTATGCTCATTGTTTGCAAGTGGTTGTCCATCTCTAACATTGCAACGTAGCTTTCGCGCGCAGCCACTTGGTCCCCTCGATGCTACGGCCTTCCAGGAGTTAAGGGTAGGTCGCCCTATAATAGCATTGTAGGCAGAGGAGCAATCGACCACGAGGAACGTAACATCCTTAATGATCTGTTGGGGGTAATCTCCAATGGTAACTGGCAAAGTGATTACGCCTAAGGGGTACACTTTTGTTCCTCCAAACCTGATGAGTGGAGCGTTGGCCGGGGTTAGTCGCTCTCTGCTGATTCGCATCTGTTGGAATGCAGGGTAGAAGAGAATGTTCGCGGAGCTCCTATTGTCGATTAAGACCCGGTGCACGTTAAAGTCTTCTACCTGGATGCTAACGACAAGCGCGTCATCATGCGGGTGGTGGAGGCATCGGGCATCTTCTTCCGAGAAGCCGATGAAGGGATTGTCGATTCGTGGCATCTTCGGTACGACACTAGTGTGCTAAACATTCTTGACCATTCTAAGATAGGTCTTCCGAGCCCTTTTTGATAGGCCGTTGGCAGCCGCGCCTCCTATAATCATCCTTATGTCTCCCAAGGGCTGTCTCGGACGCTCGTTGTCTTGTCGGGGGTTTTGCTCTTGAAGGGGCAGATCTGCCCTTTCCTTGCTAACGAATTTCTACAACTTCCCTTGCCTAATGAGAGCTTCAATTTGCTATTTCAAATTATAGCAGTCAACCGTGTCATGTCCGTGGTCGCGGTGGAAGCGACAGTATCTGTCCTAGGATCGTTTGTTGGGATCCCCTTTCAGCTTTCCAGGGAAAGTCAATGCCCCCTCGTCCTTGATTTGCATTAGGACTTGGTCAATTGGGGTGGTTAGTGGAGTAAAGCTCATGAACCTCCCTATGGGGGGCTTAGAGCGTCTATCATCTCTCCGCTCTCCGGTTCTCGCCATCTTTCACCCTCTTTCCTGTCGGTTATCCTCCTGCCTTTCTCTTTTCTTAGGTTTTTTATCACGAGCTAGTAGAGCGTCTTCGGCATTCATGTATTTGGTGGCCCTGTACAGTACGTCTGACATAGTTTTTGGGTCATTCTTGTACAATGAAAATAAGAACTTACCCTTCTTCAGGCCATTTGTAAATGCTGCCACGAGTATCTTGTCGTCGGTTTCGTCAATGGATAGCACTTCCTTATTGAAGCGAGCTATGTAAGATCTTAATGTTTCATCCTCCCGTAGCTTGATACTTATCAAGCATGCAGTAGACTTCTTGTACCGATGCCCTCCAATAAGGTGCAAAGTGAATTGGGTGCTCAGTTCTTTAAAGGTGTTAATGGAGTTAGGCGTCAGCCGGCTGAACCAAATTCTCGCAGGGCCCTTTAGTGTCGTCAGGAAGGCTCTACACATAATCTCGTTCGCTACTCCTTGGAGATGCATCAGAGTCTTGAATGTTTCTAGGTGGTCAAGCGGATCCTTGACTCTGTCGTAGCTTTCGATCTGTGGCATGTGAAACTTCTGCGGCAGGGGGAAGGAGTTGACGGAAGTAGTGAAAGGTGAATCGGTTCTGTGAACCAAATCGTCGAGGTCGCTCGACACCTGTCCCTTGAGGGCATTCATCATGACCTCCATTTGTTCTTTCATTGCCTGTATCTCCGCGATAACAGGAGGTGGAGCTACATCAATGAGGGATGGGAGGCTGATATTTTTCCTTTCCGGCCTGCTTGGAGCGTTACTACCTTCAGGCCCCTCTCAATCTCCTCGTACGGCACTGGTACCTTCTTGTTCTCTCTGATTGTTTGGTGCCGTGTTTTTCTGACACAGCTGCTCTTCTAGGTCATGGTTTTGCTTGGTGAGGCGCTCCACAGCTGCGGCGAGGGTTTGTATCTGTCTCTCGTGGGGAGTCATGGGCGGTTCCTCCTCTTGGATGTTATTGGTGGTCGCCATTAAGCGGGTTAGCACCATGTAACTCTTCTATTCGGGAAGCAATAATGTGGTCTTTGAACACGAAAGAAACTATCTGCGTGTTCCCACAAACGGTGCCAACTGATGATGCCAAAAAAATTACCAGTGAGTCACACGTTGCTTGCACGCCCAAAAGATCACCTACACAACAAAAAGAAAAAAAAAACTACAGAGAGCACCGGTGTGGTGCCGGCCAAATACCCTCCGAAGGTTAAGTCAGAATCTTTTACAACTCCAGAGTGCTAGAGAGGATCAATTATGCATACCTCGATTTGTTAGGGTAATAGGGTTTTTATAGTAGTAGAGAGTTGACCTCTCCTCCTTAGACTAGAAGTCTTTTCCTTATTGGAATTTCTGTGAGCGTATATTACGGAATCCTTTCCTTGTAGGAGACCAACACCAATCGTGGGATGTAAGACATTTCCTTATACGTCCAAGCGTGATGGCCAAGGCAAGTTCATATCTGAGCCGTCGGCCTTAAACCAGTCCCTTCAGCACCACTGTCGTCAGCTTATCTACAGCGTCAACCTTTACGGGCATTTTCATGTTAACCCAACTAGTGTTAACTAATGAAAGCTGACGGGGGTTGACGGCTTTAGCTAGAACCATCAACCGAAGACCGTCAGCTTTCCTATATCGTCAGCTTTTCGTCCCAACTCAGGTAAGTATTATCTTTTCCTTATCAGTTACTCTAATGATCGTCTACGCAAATGTTGGAAGATGGTAGGCTCACACAAACTTTCAAGCTCTCACAATAAAAGATAAAAGGGAGAGAGTGAAGAGAATGAGAGGAACAATTGTATTTTATTAAAATCAGATTTATTTATTACACAATCACAATAAATTCCACACATTTGTTCTATAGTCTTGTTTTTGATAAACGTTTAATTCAATCAAGTTTAACTTCTAACAACAAAAAGGAATGCAGGTGGAGAAGCACCAGAGAAGGTTTTAAAGTACGAGGAATTTGTGTTGTACCTATAGCTTGAATTTTGTTTCTGTCATCCCCTAGAATAAATAGCACTATTGGACGTTGAAGGTAAAGGTGTAGTTTCATTCACTGTTGGAGTACGATATGATGAGCAAGTTGTATCTAACTGGAGGAGGAATAGAAACTTCAAATTTGAGCACTTTAATTGCTTCTTTTATTGAAGGTCTACAACTCTGTTCGAAGTGAGCACACCAAAGCCCTACATTCAACAAACACTTCATTTGTAGCTCATCAAAATGTCCCCCTAGCCTTTGGTCCACTGCTTCAAGAACCTCTCCACTTCCATGGAGCACCGGAACCCAATCCAACATGACTACTTGATCTTCTAAGGCCTCTTGGTCGACTGGTTTCCTTTCACAAGTTAACTCCAATGCAACAATTTCAAAACTATAAACATCTGATTCCTTACTAGCCTTGCGGATTACAACACGTCCTGGATCTATATAGCCCCTAGTGTTTGCCAAATCAGTAGTTTTTGATGCCCTAGCATGGTCCACAAGTCTAGCTAATCCAAAATCCCCAAGTTTGGCATTGAAATTTGAATCAAGCATGATATTGCTTGATTTTATATCCCTATACAACACACAATGTTCCCATTCTTCATGCAAGTAAAGCAAGGCTGAGGCCAAATCTTGTACAATTTTGTACCTCAGTTCCCACAACAATATGGTTTCTTTTCTAAAAAGATGTGAAACTAAGCTTTCATTAGGCATGAAATCTTAAACAAGCAATAATTTTCCTCTTTTTTCATGACACCAACCAATGAGTTGTATGAAATTCTTGTGCCTCAATTGACCAATGATTTTTACTTCTGATGCATACTCTCTTATTCCTTGTCTAGATTCTTCTGATACCTTTTTAATAGCAACAATGGAGTTTTGAGTCCCTTAAATATCCTATATAAAGTCCACCAAATCCTCCCTGGCCTAACTTCTCTTTGTCATTGAAAGAATTTGTCGCACGAGCCAATTCATCGTATGAAAACCTCTTAGGTCCTGTTCCCCTTTTAAATTCTTCATCAAGCTCTTCATCCAGTGCATCCCACCTACACCTCTTCCACAAGGCAAATAGAATAGCGACCAACCCACCAACAAAAATAAGCCCACCAAAACCGAATCCCATAGCTAGCTTGAACGTTTTCCTTCTCTTAAGGGTGAGGGCTGGATTGGGACCTTTTGGGGTGGTAATGCTATTATCTATTTCCAAACCTGAACTAAAATCCCAAGTAGAAATAGTATGTATTGCGCAACTTGCATTTCCTGTTGCGGCTGAGAAACCAAAAGCAACATATTCAGGTAGGTAAAGGCTCAAATCAACAATGTAATAGAGCAATTATCTTACTGTCACATTGTTGTTAAAACTAGTGAACTCAACACTTAAATTATGAGAACTAGAATTATAACTAATCCAAGCTTCATTTCTTTTCCCTTCCCTAATAGTAATTGAAAGCTCGATAATGTGTTGAAAACACAAGAGCTGTTTAGACCCCCAATTAAAATTAAGGCTCGATAGATTTTACACTAACTTACTACAAAGTGCGGAATAGTGTAAATGCGAGCGGATGAACAAGTAAGCTACTCTAATCCATAAACTAAGCAACACAGCAGTATAATGGAATAAACAAGAGTAGGGAAGAAGGATGCAAACACAGAAAACACCGAGACATGTTCTCGAAGAGGAAACCGAAGAACTCGGCGAAAAACCTCTCCGCCGCCCTCCAAGCGGAAATCGATCCACTAGACAATCAGTTGGGATACATAGGTTAGCAAGAGACCCTCCAAGCCTAATCTACCCGATGCACCTAAGCCCTCCAAGCTCCTACTCCAACAAGGCTTCTCGGAACCGTGTCTTGTCTAGCTCTCCGGATCCCACAACAAGCTCCATGTTGCATCTGCCATTCCAGACTTCTTCCAATGCTTCCCAGCAGCACCAAAAACGTCTCACAGCACTCTCAAAGGGTGTGATAAGTGTTTGGGCTATCAACCTCTCAATGGTGTGGAAATGGAGAGGGAAGGGTTGAGGAGATACCACAAGCAAGTGTATAGAGAAATGTGGGAATGACACTCTCTAATTCACAATGTGTTTGGCTAGGGTTTTCTCTCTGAAGCATTCCTCAACATTTGTGGGTAATGAGGGTTTATATAGGATAGGTGCAAAATGTGTGAGTCAGTCAGTACAGGCTGGCAGAACATCTTGTCTCGCGGGTGTCTCGCGGGAAGGCCTTACCCGCGAGATACTCGCGAGAGACAGCTGTCTCCACCTGGCCTGACTCTTCGCATTCCAGCACGTGCAGGGCACATGCTTCACTTCGCGGGAAGCTAGGTCGCGACATACCCGCGAGAATCCTCCAGTCTTCCAAATGCTTGAGTCTTCACAAACTCTCTCTATCACACAACCCTTACAAATCCCACAATAAATACAGGGTATAAACGATTGAAAATACTTACAATCAAATTTGGCACGGAATAAAAGCCAACAAAATACATAGTTGTAAATAACAACTTTACAGTAATATTACTCAACCATGACACATTAGCAGCAGATTTTATGGAGTTGATATCAATACCTACATGCTCCCCAGGCGGATCCCATTCGTTATTGCTCTCAATATCAAACTCCGCTGCAACAAAAGGATTATTAGTTGAGTTTAATGCCCGATCTTTGGTGGTAAGACCTAGAAGGCTACCATGGCACCTATAGGAATCTTGGAATCACTAGGTGCAAGGAAGAAGGCCAGACCGTCAGCATAGTCAGGTTGATTCAGCGAATCAATGACAAAGGAAAAATGGGTTGTAAAATCTGTGATGTTTCTGGAGGCCTTGTCCCAAAGGTGCATGAATTCGAAATAAGTGGCTCGACCCCCCCCCCCCGACTGTTTTGTGAGTATGCTGCCCGTGACTTGGATGAATTCTTTTTCAGGGTAAGCTCTCTCATATGATATGTTAGTGTTGGAATTACTAAAACTAGTCAAGTTGAATGATAGTGCACTTGTAAATGTAAATGGGGTTAGTATTGTGAAGAAATTGGTGATCATAAAGAGAGAAAAGACGACTGAAAGGTGTGGAAATGAAAAATGTTTGATCGTGAGGCTGTTAACACCCATTATTGGAACTTTGAAGTGTGGTTGGGCTTTAGATATTGCAACAAATCGACGTAACATAAATATGCATGAGCCTTCTAAGAGCAGAACGTTGGTTTGCTGGCTAATGCTGTAAACAGCATCTACTAAAATTAGAAAAGACAAGAAATTCTATGAACTGCCGAGACTAGGAGCTTATTCCTATGTAAAAAAAATTGCTATTCAATTAGGAAGTAACTAGATTAAAGCATGCTGACACGATCCGGCCTAGGATCGTTCAGTCAAACTATAATTGAAACGAGGGAAAAATAAATGAAGAAGATGAATCGGGAGGAGGCAGATACCTCATTGCCGCCGTAGTAAAGGATATAGATGAATGCCAAAATGAAAAAGGATGAAAAATGCCGCATGGTTGAATTCCCTTATGTCTACTGAAGGATTTTAATTAGATGCATAAATTGCCAAAAATGTAAATAAAACTTTTACAAAAAGGTTTTTGTTTAGAAGGTTCTTTTTCTTTTTCCATTTTATTGAGAAGGGGGCACAAGTTGGTAACGAATGTGAAAAAGCTTAAAACTATGTTTTTGAACCATAAGTTCTGTTTGGTCAGAAGACAAGCCAATAGTATTTTTATGAACTTACATAATGGCCTCTTATAGTTTTATAGAAACTGAGTTACATATTGTATGCCTAATACGACCTTTCTATATCTGGGCTCTCTCTTGGCATCTGTAAAGTGTTTAAATGAAATTTCTTTCTTTCTCCAACACCACACCACCCCCCACCCACACCCCCCCCCCCCCCCCCCCCCCCCCCCCCCCCCCCCAAAACAAAAAAAAAAAAAAAACCTGCAAGTCTTGGCAATTAGTATATGTCATATGTGGTTTTTTTTTTTCAATTTTCATAGATATTGTTTACAGTATTACCATACAAATCAACATTGACTAACAGGGGCGGCGCTATAGCTTAATCAGGGGGTTCAAATGAACCCCCGACTTCAAAAAAAAAAAATTATATATGTAAAATATTTTTTTTTTGTTAGTTTAATATTTAATTTATTCTTAAAAATATTTTTTTGCACAATCTGACTTAAACCTTGCACACTCTTGTTACAAGTATTTTCAACTTTAAGAGTAAAAAGTACATGTTTATGAATTGTAAGTGTAATTCTTTTTTATAAATTTATATTATATCTGTGTGAGTGTGTCTAATATTGATTGTGTACATTACTTTTTGTTATAATGTTATTTGTGTAAATTATGATGTATGTGGTTGTTTGTGTGTACAATGTAAATATAATATAACTTTATAATAGAGAGGTTTTTTTACATGTGTGTGTATTGTTATCGTATTATAATAACTTTTTGTTATAAAGTAAGTAAAATTCAAGAAAAAATTGTAAAGTTAGTGATTATTCAAGTATTTAATTGGTTAAGTAAACACACAGTGTATAATTTTATGTATGAATGAGTGTGATTGTGTGCGTTAATAATTAATACAGAGCTAATGATTTGAGATTAGTCATTTAGTCTAAAATATTTTTATAAAAACAAAGTCAAATAGATAATAACAATTGTATAAAAAAAATGTTAGACAAACTTAACAAAATAAAATAGTCATAGGCTCATAGCTATCCACATTGGTAATAGATACTCGTAATGAACTATCATGTAACATTCAAAATTTGAAAACTTGTAGAATAAAATTATAAAACTTCACATATTATTATTGTTATTATTATTATTATTATTTGTCAATAACTCGATATATTTAAGATCTTTTTTTATTAAATTTTTTTAATGAACCCCCTGAACAAAATTCTTAAAGCCGCTACTGTTGACTAACTTCTCATTCTCAAAAAAAAAAAAAAAAAAACCATTGACTAACTTCTCTGTTAGAAGACTACCGATTATTTAATCTGCGACTACCAATTATTTAATCTGCGCTCTCTCATATTAATGCCACCTTGCATTTCTTTGAAATGGAATGCATGTGACATGTTAGACCCATTGGCAGGGCAGGCCCTAGGCCTAGGCCACTGAGGCCATCGCCTAGGGCCCCCTACTAGAGAAAAGCCCCCAAATTTTGGGGCAAAAATTAATATATATATTTTTTAGAGAGGTTTTTTTTTTTTTTTTTTTTTTTTGAGATACAGGAAAAAAATTAGTTTTACATTTTTCCTCTACTTTTAAGAAGTCCCAAAATTGAGTAATGCTAGAGATAATACAACTTTAAATACATAAGTCTTACAAATATGTATCACTAATCAAGAAATAATTTAAATAGGAAAATGCTATAAATACTATAAATTTTACTTCAAAGCATTTACAAATTGATATGACAATTAATATTGTGCGTTTTTAGACCCCTTAAAACACAACCAGATTAACCTAGTTAATTAGCCAAGTGATTACTTAGTCAAATTATCAGATCTAGGTTAACATAAATATATCATATCAATGTAAAGTGTGGAAAATAAAGAACACAAAGATATGACGACCCAGGAAAACCAAACTAGTAAAAAACCTGGAGATGATTTAACCTAGTTATCCTTAAGGTAAATCGAATTCACTATGAAAGAATTGAAGTTTACACAATAGCGACTTAGACCACTAACATCCTATTGCTACCTTAAGTAGGAAACTTATTACCACGACCATGTAACAGCTCTGAGTCCACGAACTACTTCTTTCTTGAATTTCCAGCAAGCACAAGCACTTTCACTTGTATATCTTTAAGCTCTTGAATCTGCAACTGAATTGATCACCAAGTTCTTGATATAGTCTTGATCTTGGAAACCCTAAGTATGTGTGAAGGCAAACACCTCTAGATCTTACAAAAGATTCACACACAGAGCATAAAAAGCAACCTTAGAGAGCTTTTGGGTACAAAATCCTAGATATATAAAAGAGGCACAAGATGCACTCTAATCTCTCTAAAAAACATATAAAATGTTTTAGGGTTTCCTTTATATATAGGAGTATTTTACTTGAAACCCAATATGTTTAGTAAAGTTTGGGCTGAATTGGAATTCTACAGAAAAATAAATCTGCACGTGGTTCGATCGATCGAAAATTAAATTCGATCGATCGAGCCTTGCAGATTTAGTCCAATAAATTCTGCAATCACTCGATTCCAATTTTACAAATAAATATACTTTGAGCAAGCCTAAACTTAGACTCTATGTTTTGATTATGGTTTACCAACATAATACAAATTGAAGTTCTAATACATTAGTCACTAAGGTCTTAGAACCTAACAAATATGATTTGTGAAAGTCAACAACTTATTAAATGCATTTTTGAATTAATTTTTGTGATTGGTGATACATTTTTATAAGTCTCATGTTGTAAAATTTATAATATCCTTAGCATTATTCATTCAAATACTTGTTTTTATTTTCTTAAAGTGTCACTAATCACATTCATTGCTACATCATTTAAAAGTTTTTTTTGTAATAAAATTTGTTCTAGTTTTAGAATTTTTCAACCAAAAAAAAAAAAAAGAAGCATATTACAAAATAAAAGGAACAGATTTTGGTATAAAAAAAAAATTATGATATTAAACATGAGTTAAATATTATTTAAGTAATAATAAAAATGTCTCATTTAAATATATTGCGTTAGTCCTCCAAAATTTTTGGGCCGCCCCTGCCCATTGGAAACCCAATTAATTTATTAACAAATTTGCTGAAGTTGAGACTTGCAGTGATGTGAATTCCACTGTTAATGCCTACATTTCAAGGCTGAGAAAACTCAAATGTGGGGATTTATTAATGCATGGAATTGGCTTAGTCATTTTAACCCAAACCCTCCTTATTTGTCCAATTAATAATTCTGCTCCATAATAAATTTTGGGGATCTTAACCGGACTTTTCAAAGAAGATGAAAAGCTGTGGGGATAGGGAAATGATTGACCTTATTGAAGTTGTAAATAACCATGATCGGTACTTCGATCATGGAGATTGGAAGTTGTTTGAATCAATTAATGTAGCTAAATTAAGGACAAACTCAATCAACTTTTTTTTTTTTTTTTTTACAAGACAGAATTTATATTCTAGTCTAATCTAAGTGTATATGTGTGTGAAGCTACCTCCTGGAGACTTGAACCCCAGCCCTTACCCCCCATACCCTACAAGTATTTATACTTATGAAGTGACCACCGCATCAATAGTGCGCGATAGCAAACTCAATCAACATTGGTTTGCAAGCTAAAAGGGTAAATATTATCAACGAAGAATATAAAACAAAGAGAAAACAGAGAAAACATTAGGTTCGGGCAGGGCGTAAAACCAGTGTTTTACACCACGCCAATGAGACCTCGCCATGTCAACAAAAAAAAAAAAAGGCTCCCACAAAAAACCTTCACGCCGAACCTCTACACAGCCAAAGAAAAAAGGCTCTCACAAAAAACCTTCAGGCACGCACACAGCTTCCTTCATAACCTCCATCACGCTCACAAAAAACCTCCTTCACATCAAACCTCCACAACCTGCTCGCACGCTCGCCGATTCACGCCTTTTGCTCTGCTTCTTCTCTTCCTTCACGTCAAACCTCCACCACCGCCACACAGATCGCCGGTTCACGCCATTCCTCTACTTCCTCTCTTCCTTCACGCCGAATCTCCACCACCGCCACACAGATTGCCGGAGCAAAACGATTTCAAAGAAGAAGAGTTCGCCGGAGCTTGGAAACAAATCGGAGCCGCTGTGAGCCACGATCCAAAGGTTTGTTTTTCATGATTTTCCCTTTTCCCCAATTTGGATTTCGAATTGGGTGTTCGGATTTTTTGTTTGCTTCATCAGAAAGTTCCAAATTTTGAGCATTTCCTTTTTTATGAGAAGAGAAGGTGAGTGTTTGTTCATATCTTATATTGTTCTAATGAAAGATGCTGTGTTGGGTTTTGATATGATCTGTGGTTTATTTGGTTTTTGAATTAGGGATGTTTGATTGATTTGATTAAGTTAGATGGACTGTTAGATAAATTGGCTTTAGATGTACAATGTGATAAGATTGAGTTTGGAAATGATAATTGAATACTGAATTGGAACTTGTTGTGAAGAAGTTGACAATTGTGTTGAAAGTTTCAAAATTTGTTTTACTTTTTCACGAGTGGGTTTTTGTTGGGTTGCTATAGCTGTATTGTGCTTATAAAATTGATATTGTACTTTTTCTGATTTCTTTTGTTGTGGTTTGAACTAGGTAAATTTTGGTTTTTGAAGTTTATGTTAGGTTGCTGGAGTATTTTTTTTGTATATATATGCATATTTGTATGTGGGTTTTACTTGGTGCAATATTGATATGTGTATGTTGGGTTGCTGGAGCTTTTGTATTTGTTTGCTGGAGATTAAGGGCACTTATTAGTCATTGGTATCCACAACAAAATTTTGTTTAGTGTTTGTTCATCTATGCTTTATGCTACTTGGGAAGTCTTGCTAGCTTGCTATTTTGGAAGCAAACAAATTAGCTTTGTCTTCTATATATGAACTTTGCAGCAGGTGAGGCTTAAAATGTGTTTCCACCAATTAGAAAACCGGAAATGGAGCCCAAACTCATTTTAGTTTGTCTTTGTAGTTAAAATTGTTGTGAGGTGAAGATGGCACAGTTTCGAAATTTCTTCTGAAAAGATGATTGTAAGTAGATGGTTTTGAAACAATATGATCTTGGTCTATCATCATAAACACATACATTTCGTTTCATGGGGATTTGTCCCTTCTTGCACCGTAAGTAGGTGTAAGGAATGTGGCAAACTTCAATCTAACAAACTACCTACTTTCTTTGACAGCTCTTTGTTTGATTCCTTGATTTGAGTTATTGAGATGCTTCTTGTTGCTAACGGTGTTCAAAGTGGTGCACACTAAGGTTGCAGAATGTCAAAGGCAAATATTAGAAGCAGGAGAAATGGTTGAAGAAGCAAAGCGCTCACTAGGGATAAATGTGGATGGAATTGAAGATGGAGATGCTTTTTTGGAGAAAGAAAACGAAGAAATTGACAGAAATGAGGAGAGATTGGAGTCCATAAAAGCAGGTTTGATTTCTGCCCTTGTTGGCACCCTTGCAGGCCTGCCCATCTCTTTAACCCAAGCAACAAGCAGTTCAGAACTCATACTTCCTCTTACAATTAACTTTATCAGCTGCGCACTATTTGGAATAACATTTCGATTCACAATAAGAAGGGACTTGGACAATATCCAGCTTAAGACAGGGACATCTGCAGCTTTTGGATTTGTTAAAGGTATGTATATAGTTTTGAGTAAAAGGAACTTGTACGACAGAGTTTAGACACCAGGTAGTTCAGGTTCTGATTTAAAAAATGAATTCACAATGCAGGTCTTGCCATGCTGGGTAGTGGACCACCTTTGGAACTAAATACTGGAAGCTTCTTATCACATGCTTTTCATGGAGCTGTAGATGTGTCTGAGAATCTTTTCCTTTTTGTTTTTGCTTCTGTTGGTGTATATTATTGTTTTAAGATGAAGCTACTTAGTCCTTTTCCTATCAAAAAATCAATTTCAAGGTAATGTCCATATGTGGTACCATATTTTGAAGATGGTTATACCATTGCTATATCAAACTTAAAAGCTATAATATGTAATATATGCGAAATTCGTGTCTTATAAAATGTGGCACCCATTCAGAATTCGTTGTAGTTGTGCTTTTGATTGTTGATGAGTTCTGTTTTCTCCAATTCAACCAAATATCTTACAAGTTGGATCCTAAGTGATACAATGATCTATAATTACAGTTTATTGGTATTATTTTTCTATATTTATCAAAAAAAAAAATTACAATTAATTGGTAGATCGAAACTTTTGTTAGATGCAACCAAAAGGTGTTCCTCCCTTTTTCGGTTTTCCTTCCCCTTTTGATTGAGGATCAAATCAATAACTGAAAAGGAAATGTAGATAGTAAAGAATGCCTTGTGGAGTGTGCTTAAGTGCTTTGATGCATCAGGCAAAGGACTGAACAGTGAGTGACTTCAGCCAACTCTCACTACCATCTACAGTGAATAGCAAACTGAGCTGAATTTCATAAGCCAATGGCATAAATAGGTTACTTGAAATGAAGCAAATAGTATGTCCCGGATTGATGTTGCCCAAATTTTAGCAATATATTAAAGTAAAAAAAAAAATGCACCTATTGCCTTTAAAATTGATCAAACTCCTTCAGCAAAAAAAAAAAAAAAAAAAAAAAAAAATACCTCCATGCTTGCACAGGTTTTTTTTTTTTTTTTTTTTTTTTTTTGCGGTTTTTTTTATTTATTATTTTTTATTTATTTTGAAGTTTTCTGCAAAAATAAAACTTGAGAATACATTCACCTGAAATAAAACCTATCACAATTTTTTTTTATAAAAAAGAGTGGAATTGAGAATACATTCACCTGAAATAAAACCTATCACAATTTTTTCTATAAAAGTTTCTAATTGAGAATACATTCACCTGAAATAAAACTTGTCACAATTTTTTCTATAATATACCTATCACAACTTTTTCTATAAGAGTTTATAATTGAGAATACATTCAGCTGAAATAAAACTTATCACAATTTTTTCTATAACAATTCACCTAAAATAAAACCTGTCACAATTTTTTATTATAAAAGTTTTTAATTGAGATTACATTCACCTGAAATAAAACCTATCATAATTCAATTCATAAAAGATCATATGATATCCATACATCATGAAATAAAATGTCGCAATTCTTTTTGGAAATTTCTAATTGAGAATACATTCATCTAGAATAAAATCTGTCATAGTTCAATGTACAAAAAAACATATTCATTATAAACATATTCAATTCTAACCCTTATTTTATCTTTATTTTTTCGAGTATGATTTACTCGTATACTAAAACCCTTTCGCCTTGCATATGCATTATAATATGCACGAGCAACCTCTAAGTTTTCAAATACCATATTAAGATATGGTTTTGAATGCCTATTGCATGCAAAAGGTTTATTTGAATCATCCAATGACAAGTCTACATTATTTTGATCCTCGTTTATTTCTAACTCATCATTTACTAAGTCATCCCATATCACAAAGTGAGATTGTTTCGGGTTCTTTGTTGTTCGCACTCATATTTTCAATTCAAGTAATTTTATATTTCAATATGACCTATAAAAAACAAAAGAGAAGAAAAATTCATAAGCAACAATTAAGAATAAATTTAAAATTTGTGCTATTACAATACTAAACTTGCCCAATTTGGCAAACTTGTGCTATTACAATACAAGTACATTGGTACATTGGTACATATAGTTCCACTCAATAAACTTTATTACATATAACAGCTCCAAGTACATCCTTATTTGCACTTTGATACATATAGAGAGCAAATTGACATTACAAGTAGGAGAAAATTGACATTACAAGTAGGAGTAAATTATATTTGAAACTAAAAATATTTTAATAGCTATCAAATAAATGATACCAGCTGTGTCCCAAAGGCTAAAGTTGACAGTGGAGAATTCAATAACCACAGTAAGTAAACTTGTCGGAAAGGCACCTGGTAAGAAGCAAAATTTTTCTATGTAACAGTAAGCCCCTTTATTTTAGAAAATAACTTTACCCTTACAATATTAGAAAATATCAGGAATCTGAGACAACTATTAGTCTATTATAAACTAAAATTAGATCTAAATGAAGAGTATATAAAATAAAAGAGACCAAGCCAATTGCAACACAAAGACCCAATAAGCACTCAAATGCAATGATATTTATGGTGCAAGCATACCTCATAGAAGCACCAACAATCATAGGCAAAGCACACAACTGAAAAGCTCTACATCAATTAACCCCATCAGCAATCCAACCACTGAGTAGCACTCCAACAAGGGCACTACCCAGACATGTACTCACAACCAGACCTTCATTAAAATAAATGACAACCTTTTAGGTATCAACTCTCTTAGGTATCAAATCAGCTATTACATTTCATTTTTATCAAGAGAAAACAATGTTCTGTATCTGCAGAACATTTTTTTTAGTGGACAGTCTGAAATTTGAGTACATTAACAGGCTATGAATTTTGGTGCCAGCATTCATATAAAAGTTTCCATTAATAAAACACTATAATTTCCATTCATTGTTAAGTGAAGAAAAGATAGAGAGAGCATGCCTTTGCCATGACAGATACAAAAGCTCCAGCAACCCAACATACACATATCAATATTGCACCAAGTAAAACCCACATACACATATGCATATATATACAAAAAAATACTCCAGCAACCCAACATAAACTTCAAAAACCAAAATTTACCCAGTTCAAACCACAACAAAAGAAATCAGAAAAAGCACAATATCAATCTTATAAGCACAATACAGCTATAGCAACCCAACAAAAACCCACTTGTGAAAAAGTAAAACAAATTTTGAAACTTTCAACACAATTGTCAACTTCTTCACAGCAAGTTCCAATTCAGTATTCAATTATCATTTCCAAACTCAATCCCATCACATTGTACATCTAAAGCCAATTTATCTAACAGTCCATCTAACTTAGTCAAATCAATCAAATATCCCTAATTCAAAAACCAAACAAACCCCAGATCATATCAAAACCCAACACAGCATCTTTCATTAGAACAATACAAGATATGAACAAACACTCACCCTCTGTTCTCATCAAAAAGGAAATGCTCAAAATTTGAAACTTTTCGATGAAGCAAACAAAAAATCCGAACACCCAATTTGAAATCCAAATTGGGGAAAAGGGAAAATTGTGAAAAACAAACCTTTGGATTGTGGCTTACGGTGGCTCCGGTTTGTTTCCAAGCTTCGGCGAACTCTTCTGCTTCGAAATCGTTCTACTCCGGCGATCTATGTGGCAATGGTGGAGGTTCGGCGTGAAGGAAGAGAGGAAGTAGAGGAATGGCATGAACCGGCAATCTATGTGGCGGTGGTGGAGGTTCGGCATGAAGGAAGAGAGGAAGCAGAGCAAATGGCGTGAACTGGCAAGCGTGCGAGCAGGTTGTGGAGGTTCGGCGTGAAGGAGGTTTTTTATGAGCGTGATGGAGGTTGTGAAGGAAGCTGTGTCCGTGCGTGGAGGTTTTTTGTGGGAGCCTTTTTTTTTTTTTTTTGACATGGCGAGGTCTCATTGGCGTGGCGTAAAACACTGGTTTTACACCACGCCCGAACCTAATGTTTCTCTAAAACAAAAGGGAAAGAAATACTATAAAGTGCAAGACATGGACCTTCTTATTTGTCTCAACTCTCAAAGTTGATAGTAGGCCCGTTTTCTCGTCCTGTTCTCACTTTTAAAGTTAATTGCACAGTAAAGCCTAATTAATTAATTATTCAAAATTGAGTCAGCATGGTGACGTGTATGGGTGTTGTCTCTAACTGTTGGTATTTTCCTGTACTGTTATTTGCCATCTCAACAATTTGTAAAAATATTGTGAAAAAGTTTTTAATTATAACATTACTCTTAACAGTCTATGGCTATAATATTACTCTGCCAAATTTTCAGATAAAAATACAAATTTTTTAATTTTTAAAGTGTAAACTAGAATTTTTGCACTATCAAAATTGGACAAAATATTAACACTAAGTCACTAACAGCATACTTATATGTGCTTAGCTAATTGGCACGTGGGATACGTAACTAACTAATTGCATGCATGCTTATTACGAGAAAGAGTAATACTAACAAAAAAGGGACTCTCGCTCTAAGCACCGTGCTCTCTCAAGGGAAGAGGAAGCTGAACTTTTAAGAAGCAAGAAGAAGGTTAAGGATGTCCACCACGCTGGTTTCAGCGAAGGTGTTGGCAAGAATGGTCTCTCTCCACGAAGCAACAATGCTTGGGTTACGCAGAACAAGTCTTTCAAGGAAAAGCTTTTTGGAGAAATCCCAGGAGCTTATGCTCAAGCATTTGATTTCTACGACCTAATGGAGGATGATGTTGAGTCTGACGATGAAGTTATCATTCTACGCGAAGGTTTAGCAACTATAAAGCTATCAAAGGAAACTAAATTGCGCATAAGGGGGTCCTGGTCGAAAGCTCTGATTGTCAAGCTTTACGAAAGGAGAATGGGTTTCAACTTCATTCAGAACAAACTCCAACAGCTATGGAAACCCAGTGGAAGGCTCGACTCTGTGGACCTGGGGAATGAGTTCTTCTTAACGAGTTTCTCAATGAAGGAGGATTTAGCCGCAGTTTTGAGAAGAGGTCCATGGTTCATAAGAGAACATTTCCTATCTATAAGGCCGTGGGAGCCATTCTTTAATTTGGAAGTAGCTAACGTCTCGTCAATCGCAGTTTGGGTTAGATTACATAAACTGCCTATTGAACTCTATGAAGCGGAAGTTCTTAAGCAGATTAGGGAAGCCATTAGGAAAGTTCTGAGAGTCAATACTCATACCGCAATGGAAGCTCGGGGTAAGTATGCCAGGATTTGTATACAGGTGGATGTAGACAAACCACATATAAACATAATTCTCATTGGAAAATTTGAGCAAGCTGTGGTGTATGAGGGCCTCAATAAGCTCTACTTCGCATGTGGCAGAGTTGGGCACAAGAAGGAAATGTGCCCACACATTGTTCGGCGTGCCGAGCCGTTGCCGGAGAAGGAGGCGTCTTGTTCTAAGGTGAGCAATACAAGCCCACGTAAAATGCATATGCCAGGTGGTTGCAAGGCAAGCAGTAGCATGGCAGAGAGTAGTACAAGGGAGCACGGCATGACAGAGAGTAGTGGAATGGAGCATGAAGAGGACAAATACGGACCATGGATGGTTGTTACACGTAGGAAAGGAGGACAAAAGGGGACCACGAAGGATATGCAGCAGTTGCACCCTACAAAATCAATGTCGAGCTCAAAGCAAAGAGCTACTATGGCTAAGGGCAATCCCAGCAACGGCCATTTTGTTTGGAAGGAGGCTACTACTATGGGCTTTACACCCGAGTCCAATATGGAGCAGGTTGGGCACGGTGGTTTGTTCATGGGCCCAAATGTGAAGATTGGGGGTTTAATGGCCAGTAGTGGAACTCAATTAAAAGCCCATGTCAGCCCATCTACAAAGGGTAAGAAGGTCATTGCCAAAAATAGGGCTTTAAGTCATCTAACCAATGAAGCTTCTAGCAGTAGCACGCCCCCTCTCATTTCAGACCCACAAAATTCATCCTTTCTCAATAACAATGGCACCGATACTAGCTCACCCTTCCAATTCTCAGCAACTCCTCAAGCCGAGCTGGGCAGTAATCCTCAAGAGAGAGGTTATGGACAACCCAGCGGTAGCTCTAGTAGGAAGCAAGGCGAGGATGGTATGGATAATGGGTTGGTCCGATCAGCACTTGATGGAAGCTTGGAAGATAACAGCTCCTTTGAAGGGAAAGAGTGTAGGACTGGGCAATCTACCATCTCGGGTCTTTCCACGGAAGAGGTTTGTAGGGAGAGAGATGATCTTGTGCGAGAAAGAGCCAACAGTGTCTGTTATGGCAAAGACGGCAACGAAGATGGAGAAGACGGTATGGAATTCGAGGAGGGAGGTGGAATTGCTACTTCCTCATGATAAGTGCCCTCTCCTAATCACTTTTACCATGAATATAATAATTTGGAATAGCAGGGGCATGCTGAAGCCCAATTTTCAGAACCATGTTAGAGAGTTGGTTAGAAATCAGAATCCGGCCATCTTAGTAATTATGGAAACCAAGCTTGGTAGAGCTCGTTCAAAAGAAATAACTAACAGACTTCCATTTGATGGCGACATTCATACTGAAACAATTGGGTTCACAAGTGGACTATGGTTGCTTTGGAACTCCGATATTGTGGAGGTGGTGCAATTGGCTAATACAGAGCAAGAAATCCACGTGGAAGTGAAGGTGCTTGCTAACAACCTTTCTTGGATTTTCTCTGCTGTCTATGCTAGTCCTAGGAATGTAGAAAGATGTATTTTGTGGGAAAATTTACTTAAAGTTGCAAATCTTCATAATAAATTGTGGGTGATTGTAGGGGACTTTAAAGAACCCCTATTGAATAAGGATAAGTTTGGTGGAAGACCAGTCAGTTTATCTAGATCCCTCTTATTTAAAGATTGTTTAGACAAGTGTAATATGGTGGATATGGGTTTTCCGGGACCCAGATACATGTGGACAAACAGGAGGGAAATCAATAATCCCATTCAAGAGAGAATAGATAGGCTTTTCATGAATCCTAGCTGGTGCCTTTTATTTCTAGATGCCAAAGTCTCTCATCTCACCCAATGCCATTCGGATCATTGTCTGGTGCTGTTGGAGATTGTTCCTAGGCAAATCACCTTCCTTAAGAGACCTTTCATATTTCAGAGCTTTTGGCTGTCCGACCCTTCCTTCCCCCAAGTTATGACTAAGGCATGGAATCGAGATGGGAATCTTTCAACTTCTATAGCAAAATTCACAGATGAAGTGACTCGCTAGAATAAAAATCAGTTCGGGAATATATTTGGGAAGAAAAAAAGATTAATGGCTAGACTCAATGGAATCCAGCAAGTTTTAGCCATCAACCCCTCTTCCTCCTTAATAGACCTTGAAAATCAGCTGCAAAAGGATTTGGAGATAGTTCTATATCAAGAGGCGGAGTTGTGGGCTTTAAAATCTAGGAATTAATTGGATGGTGATGGGAGACCGAAATACCTCTTTTTACCATGTTTCTGCATTTGCAAGAAGAAAAAGGAACACAATCTCTATGGTTAAAAGTGAAGTAGGGGATTGGTTATCAGAGGAAAGTGAAGTCATGAATCATTTTAGAGAGAGGTTTATCAGGTTGTATTCCACCAACCAAGTCAAGGCTGCTTGGAGCCATAATCTTCGAATTGGCTGGCAGATTAGACTTACAAAGGATGAAAAAAACAACTTGGATCGGCCAGTGTCAGATGAAGAAATTGTTACTACCTTGTGGTCTCTTAAGGCCTTTAAAGTTCCAGGACCCGATGGGCTTCATGTTGGCTTTTTTTAGAGGTTTTGGCTTACTGTGGGGGATTCAGTAAAAGAGGAGATAAGGAAAGTGTTTCTTAGTAGGAAAATACCGGATTATTTGAATAGCACTAGTATTGTCCTTATTCCCAAGATTCAAAGCCCTAAGTCCATTAGTAACTATATACCCATTAGCTTGTGCAACTCGGTGTATAAAATTATCACCAAAATCATAGTGGGAAGGTTGAGACCGTACTTGGATAAATTAATAGGCCCGTGTCAAGGGGCCTTTATTCCGGGAAGAAGAGATGTGGATAATACAATTATTGTCCAAGAGTTGATCCATACGATGGGTAAGACTAAGGGGAGAGGAGGTTACATGGCATTGAAGATTGATTTAGAAAAAACCTATGACAAATTGGAGTGGAATTATTAGAGATATGTTGATCCATTTCAATCTTCCAGGGAAGTTAATTGAGCTTATCATAAGCTGTATATCTTCGGTCACAAACTCTTTACTCTTTAATGGAGGAGCTCTTGAACCTTTTATGCCCACTAGGGGAATAAGGCGAGGTGACCCGCTGTCCCCGTACATTTTTATTATGTGCATGGATTATTTGGGGCAATTAATTCAAGAAAGGTGTGAAGATAAGTCTTGGGTTCCTGTCAAAGCTTCCCGAAGAGGTCCGGCTTTCTCACATCTTTTTTGTAGATGGTCTGGTCCTTTTTGCCAAGGCCAACATGGAAAATTGCCTAGTAATTAGAGAAGTGTTAGATGAATTTTGCAGCCAATCTGGCCAGACCATAAGCGAAGTAAAATCAAGGGTTTTCTTTTCTCCAAATTGGACCAAAGTGATAGTGAAGCATTGAGTGACATTCTTGACTTTCAGTCTACAACAAATTTGGGAAAATACCTTGGCTTTCCTATCCAACATAGGGGTGCTTCTAACCATGATTTTAATTTTGTGTTGGATATAGGGAAGTTCCTGGAGTTAAGGCCCTGTAGATCTTAGGACTCCTCTTACCATATAGAGAAGATATGAATGTGTAGTAGGGTCTTTGGGCGTGGTGCACAAGTTATGAGTGACTTATGAGTGAGGAACAAGCAAAGATTGGTGGGACCCACTATGCTCAACCATCTACATGGTTATTCATTCGTCGGTGTGGCCACCTGTCTGTCGGCATGTGATGTGCATTGATAATAGCTTAATTTTGTATATTTATATCATTATTAGAAAGTATTATCATAATTATTTTGAGTTAATTAATGCATTTTATATTTGGTTTTGGAATAATGCTGAATATATAATCAATTTTGTGCTTATTCGAATTTTAATACGTGAATTTGTCTTTTGTATGAGAATGAAATTAAATAAGTGGATTTGTACAAAGAAGAAAGCTTGTGGACTTTACTTTTACAAGGGCCATGATGAAGTTAAAAAGGCCAACCCAATTAAATTTAAGTCCAATTAGAGCAAGGAATCGAAGGAAATTTGCACCAAATCCAAGTCCAATTCAGATTAGGATTCCAGCTTGCACATCAGTTAGTATTGTCATCATAACTTTTGGCTCAGATGTCCAATCGAGATGATTCAAGTTGGGCTGGAAAGTTAATTTAAAGGGCTACAACTTTGTAGTTTACTAAAAGTCCGAAATCTGATATTAAATGGACCAAAATCGTCGGTTATGTGAAGTGTAAAAATTTGGGATTTTCTCCAAAAAATGGCTTTGGCTAATCTTAGAGTTACATATTGTATGCCTAATACGACCTTTCTATATCTGGGCTCTCTCTTGGCATCTGAAAGTGTTTAAATGAAATTTCTTTCTTTCTCCAACCCAAAAAAACTGGTAGTCTTGTCAGTTAGTATATGTCATATGTCCTTTTTTTTCAATTTTCATAGATACTGTTTACAGCATTGCCATGCAAATCAACATTGACTGACTTTGCTTTTAGAAGACTACCAGTTATTTAATCTGGGCTTTCTCGTATTAATGCCACGTTGCATTTCTTTGACATGTTAGACCCATTGGAAACCCAATTTACTAACAAATTTGATGAGGTTGAGACTTGCAGCGATGTGAATTCCACTGTTAATTCCTACATTTCAAGGCTGAGAAAAACAAAACGTGGGGGCTTGTTAATGCAAGGAATTAGCCTAGTCATTTTAACCCCAAACCCGCCTTATTTGTCTAATTAATAATTCCGCTCCATAATATATAAATATTGGGGATCTTAACCGGACTTTTCAAAGATGATATAAAGCTGTGGGGATGGGGGAAATGATTGACCTTATTGAAGTTGTAAATAACCATGATTGGAACTTCGATCATGTAGATTGGAAGTTCTTCGATCATGTTGGGTGGATATGTTTTGCAAGGATTTGTGAAGTGGTGGCCATAGGAGGTGGAGATGACCAATAACTGGTAAGGTTGGTTGGGTTGGAGAGAGTTTGGGACGAGTTTTAAGCTTGAGAAGCTTGTTGAAAATAAAGTTAAACAAGAGAGTTGAGAGGAACAAGAGGCGGAAGTAAACCAAGTTGATGACGTGCAAATCGTCAGTCTTTGTAAGCGCATCCAGATGGAGCTGAGTCTTCATCTGTGTTTCTGCAAATATGGTAAGATGGCTCCCTCAAGATGGTCACCGGTGTGGTGCCTGCCACAACGTCTCCAATGCCAAAGTCAGTATAAGGAAGCCTTTAGAGAATAACACAGAATATCAGAGTAAATAGGAATGGTTTTAGGTGTGTCTATATACCCTGTGTTGGTGCTGTGAGGGCTTTGTATATGTTTTCATAGCCCCTAGCCATTGTGGCTATTATTGTGGTTTTAATGCCTCTCTTGATAACGCTTCATGCTTAGTAATGTGGGCTATAATGGGCTTCCAATGATCTACACAGCTGGTTTTGTAACCATCTGAAGCGTCATTGACTGCATTGAATAGCTTCCTCACCTTTGTCAGTGAAGTGGATGTATTGACGGAGATATTTGGTTTTATGCACCTTCGATTTAATTTGATGTGGAATTTGACTACTTAGTGTGTGTTTGGCTAGCTTATTTTTTGCCAACTTATTTTACTATTCAGCTTATTTTTCCTACTATTCATGGGTCTCACTACACTTTTTGGTACTATTCATGGGTCCTACTGTACTATTTCAACTAACATTTACCTTAATTTATAGTACTTTCAACAAAAGGTTTTCAGTTTCAGCCTATGGTTTAAAAAACGAATCGAACCGGCCAATCCAACTGGTTCAACCAGGAACTAGCCACTAATCCAGTCCGGTTATGACTAAAAACGAAAAACACTAAAAAATGGAAATAATTGAGAACCGGCCGGTTCAACCGTAAAACCGAGAACCGGTATGGTTGAACCGGTTATTGACTAGTTGTGTTGGAAACTAAAACTACACATTTTTTTTCAAAAAGTTGCATTTTTTTTTCCCTCTTCAAATCCAGCCTAAAACACATAAGAATGATAATCCAAAACTATGGGAAGGAAGAAAAACTCAATGAAAAGAGAGAGGTAAAGAACTAAAGATTAAAATGTGATTCTTGATTTTTTTTTTTTTTTTTTTTTTTTTTTAGGTAAATATGAATTACCTTGGCAACATCAGCTTTTTGAAATTTTTTATTTTGCAGCAAAAATACTTTAAGATTGAGAGGGTGAGAGTGTGAGACTATAATGTAAAAGACTTCAAAGTTAAAACAAAAGAGAAGAATGGCTTTAACTTTCGGATGGGACTAAGTTTGAAAAGAGAAATGGAAGTTTGAAAGAATGGATAGGTAAAGTATTAATGAAAAGAAGGGGTAGGTGAACCACTTTTATTGTTTTTGTTTTTTTCTATGTCTTATCTGACTCACACCAAAAGCCACGTTACAACTTCTAAAAAGGTGCAAACTTTTACAAGACAACTCAATAAGGTTAAGGAAAGGTTCAAAAAAAAAGGTCATGTCATGTCAATACTTAGTGTGTGTGTATATATATATATATATATATATTATACATTGTTAATTTGATTCTTCACAGTTATAAAATTTTATATATATGCCGATAGGCCAATATCGAATTGACCACTTGTGATACATTAATCAATTAATTTAGCCAAGTGAATTAATTAAGTTAATTAACATGTAAACTCGTGTTAGCACAAACAAATCATCAATAAACTAATTATGTAGCGGAAAATAAATAATACGATAATTTGTTTACGAATGGAAAAAATCTGACGGCAAAAACCCCACTGGGTGATTTTCAAGTTACTACTCCCGAAATTCCACTATTATCACAACAAGCAGTTATAAGTAAAGGAATCCCAAGTATTTTACCAACCTACAGTTGAACCCTTACCCCAATACCCAATTGGACTTATTCTGTAGTGACAATTTCCCCTTTTGATGCATAGCTTCCAAGTAAGTGACTAACCAATTGCGTGGATCCTAGTACGCGACTTCAAACACCAACTAGAGAGAGTTGTTGGCTGCAAAGTTCTTCAGTTCATCCACGATGAAGATCAAGAAGATACTTGGTCACAAAACCCAAAGGTGCACATACACAGCAACTTCTCCAGAAGAGATGAACTAGAGTAAAACTTTGTCTCTGGTCACAAATTGCTTGAACAGACTTTGCTCAATACTTGTGCAATTTGTGTACTCTTTGACGGCCCTTAAAACAATCCTTTTATATGTCTAGGTTTAGGAGAAAAGAATGCCCAAAGACACATTCACGGATTCCAAGAAATTAGATTAGAAATTCTGATTTTATAAACCTCGATAGATAGAAGCTGTCGAGCATCTATCAAGATAGCTGTCGAGCCACGGGCAGAACAGCTTCTTTAAACCTTGACACATGCTAACTGTCGAGCTTTAGTAACTTTGCACTTTCAACTTGTTTTCTTGGACAGACTTGAAGGCTTCAACACTTGATTTTGAAACATGGTTTCTTGAAGTATTTCAACACATCCTAGATCTACCCAAATATAAGTAAAGTGCGTTTTGTCAAAAGATTAGCCAATTACATAAAAGAATGACATATGTTCTTAATATGTGAACCACATATGTCCTAACAATCTCTCCCTTTGGCAATCCATGACAAAACCACAACAAACAAATGAACACATGAGAGAAGTCATAAATCATTCAACTCATATTCACTTGTTGAATACAGTAAAATCTATCCTAACACAAACTCTTGAAAAACTTTGCAAGAAGAGAGTTTATGGCAAGTGAACTTTGACAACCCGTATTTCTGAAACACTTTAAACAAAACTCATCAAGACATCTTAGTGTGAAACAGAAATTATAGATTGCATACAAGTATAAGAAGCACGTGTATAAAGAGAGAAAAGAAACAACACATGTAAGGGTTAGGTGAAAGAAAACATACATCCACATATAAAAAAATATAAGTACAAAGTATGTGTAAAAGTGGTCACAAGACCCAATGTACAAGAACAATGTATCTATAAAAGAAAGAAAAGAAAAGATACATCATATCCTCACTACATCCCTCATCAACAACACTCCCCCTAACAAAATAGTCCTATACTAACTCTCCCCCTAAGAATGACTACTCTCATATCCCAAAACTACTTCCCTTTTTTGTCACGAGTGACAAAGGGTAAGAGTGTCAAGTAGACATCTCATCGGTAGAGCTAGCATCTCCATCATCATCATCCGAAGTATCATCGTCATCACCATCATCATCAGAAACAAAAGCTACATGAGGTGGCGAATGAGAAGCCTCAGAAGCAAAACCACCCATGGTCGCCGGCCGCCTAGCAATACGGCCAACAAGAACATTCACCTTATACAACTCGGTAGAGGGTGTATCAAGACGAGCATCCACGCGCTGAAGCTGAGCCATGATGTCCTCTAGAGTCACTCCACTCTGAGAAGAGGAGGGAGCGGATGTAGATGGAGCAGAAGGAGTGGGAGAAGTGGCTGAATCTGACTGCCGTGACCTAAACTGCGCCTTGCTACGTTTAACGATAGAGGCGTCTATGACACACATGATAGAAAAGTGATCAGAAGAGGGAAAAGGAACAAAAAAATGGCGTAGAATCCACATGATAGCTGAAGAGAAAATGAGCTTATCACAGGTATCCGTATCCCTAAACACATCTATGATGGAAAGAATAAAATATGAAGGAAAATCTATAGTGAGGTGCTCTAACAAATAAAGCAAAAATCGAGCACGAGGCTCTGTGATAGAGTTATAGTGAGAGAGTGGGTGCAAAACAAAAGTCATCACCATGTTCATGAATCTAGAACCTTTAGCAAAAGGCCGACATGGTGTAAACTAATGCTCACCCCAAACAGATGGGCGCTCACAGAAAGCAGACATCATCTCGTCTTTCGACACAGTCCTCAGACGCTCACAACCGGGGTAGTCAGGATGCTCTACCCTCGGAACTCGAAGCACATCCGCAACAAGCTGCGGTGTGACAGCAAAGCGCGTACCTCGAATACGAGTATGAAAGAAAGGTACTGAAGAATCAATCTCGTGCATATTGGAGTAAAACTCCTGAATAAGCACGAGAAGACAAGTGACCGGGACGTCACACAGTGACTCCCATCCCCGATTGTGAATGACATCAGAAAGGTCAGTGTCGGCGAAGTCCGCCAAAATGACTCGGCGTTTCGAATGAACACCTCGTCAAGAAAAGTTCTCCAATTAGTCCTTTCGGGCATCCTCATCACGAAACCAAATGTTAGAGGGAGTAGGATCAGAAGAAGATGATGCCCCAGAATGAAGAGGGTTCTGAGACGGAGTGGACTTACTTTTGGGTGCCATAGACACGACTAACGTAAACAATAGAGAGAGAGAGAGAATGAGACAATCAGAAAAGTCCCAAAAACATTTCAAATATATCAAATATATTGAAAAGAGAGTACGTATGCATAAAATGCATGAGCATGTGACATGCAAAGTAAAAAGCATCATGGGCTCAGTCCAATCCAAACCTACCAGTACACAAACATATTGCACACATCTAAACGCATGAAAATACCGTTATAATGCAAATGTGATGAAATGCATGAGATTTTAAACACATGTAAATGAAAACCCATCCCAAAATTACGATAAACACTCATCAATTTTGAAAAACCCCAAAATGTTTTAAAAACCCCAAAACCTAGGTTTCAAATCATGAAATGCATAAAGAATGAAGAGATAAGAGAGCATACCAAGTGATTTGAAGCAAATAAAGGCCAAAAATCATGTGGATTGAAGGTTTTGAGTGAGAAAAGAGAGTTTGGGAGAGGAACAGCCACAGACAAATCTAGAGAGATCGAGAAAATGAAGTCCGGATCGCACAGAATATATATATAGATCTTCACCAATTCTCGATAGATAGAGGAGTTAAGAGGTGTCGAGATAGGTATCGAGATAGGTTTCGAGAAAACATAACATCGACGGATGAGTCTGTCGAGAGGTATCGAGGAAGAGTTCATCAAACACGATTAAGAAATCTCAATTGATCCACCAAGTGTCAAAAAGCTATTTGGTGTCTAGGAACTTTCTCGATCGATCCACCAGCTGTCGAGAAAGCTATCGAGATTGCAATAAGAAACAGCTCAAAATCTCGACAGATAGTCCAGGTGTCGAGAGATATCAAGGAGGTGTCAAGATTGTTTAAAAACAGTTTTTCAAGAAGGGAAAAACACAGACATGAATGCAATCCAACATGCAACTCAACCAATGATCCAATCAACATTTTAAGCTTTCAAAAACATCTCTCAACAGCCATTTTAAGCACATGGTTTTCAAGAACACACACACACACACACTAAACAAGTCTAACCAATTTTATATTTCAAAAACAAATCAAGACAGCTTGGTGAGCATACATTAACACATATAAAACCTTGTGATGGCTAAATCACATTCTACCTGCACATGTATCAAGAGTAGCAAAGTATATTGCATGTAGTGTGTGAAAAACATCGCAAGATTGTATAAGTGTATACATGTTATAATGATTTGAGATATGAGAAAATCACTTTAACTCACACAATAATCATAACTGTTTGATGGGAACTATCACATTCAAAGTACATCCTATAACTCCCACATCTCCTAGAATACACGCTTGTAATTATATTGAAAGCATTTTTGATCTTTTTGCTTTTTATTTTCTTTGCATATTTTTTCTTTTATTTAGTAAATCATGCATGGGCATATAAGAGAGAGAAAAGAATTACCCAATGATATTTGACATTCCAATTTTGTTATGCCGAAGCACACAAATGTCATTGACACTGCACTTTTGCTATGCTGAGACATACAGATGTCATATTATAATTGGCAGGTAATAGTGGTGAGATGGTTATTTATGCCTTTCTCTTAGAATTTTCTAGTCCTACCCGTCAAAAAGAGTGATGTGAGTGTTAAGTCCAAGAGATAACTTAACCTTACTCATCACAAATACGAGCCACAAAGCTCACTTGTTTATTTGTGCATAGAGAAGCTCATCTAAGCTACAAATGATACGAAGTTTAGAAAATTTTGTTTCAATGGCCATCCAAGGTACACAAGTATCAATGTACATAATACACACACTATTTTTGTATTTTTCAATTTTTCAATTTTTTTTTTATATGAAAAACAAAAATAAGCAAAACTGAAAATAAACAAACAAAAACATGTTAAGCAAAGTAAAGCATAATACTAGACTGATTCAAAAAAAAATGCAAAACACACAAGTAATGCAACAAACAAAAACAAGAAGATAGAAGAAAGTGATAAAATCACTTAGAGTCCTTTTTCTTCCACACCTTGGAAGAACCTTTTCTTTGATTAAACCCTTGAACCGGCGGTGAGGGGGAAGAATTGAACCCATTCAAGTTCGAAAGAAACATGAGGGCTTTGAGAAGATCTCCAAGAGGAGCAAGAGAGGATTGAAGTTGATTTTGGCTTCTAGATGCTATCATGCTATTGCTCTGTTGAGTGGCTAAACACTTATAGCAATTTGGTCATATATGACTGGCAGCTCCACAATGATGACAGAGATGATGCTTCTTCTGTTTAGGCTTTTGATAGTTAGCCTTCTTAGCCCTAGGGTTTTTAACATCTTTCTTATCCTGTTTAGGGGGTGCTCCTATGATAGATTTACCCTTGTCTAAGTTCTCACTAGCTAATTCAGTTTTAACATCATTGTTCTCAATTTCACCATTATTAGCAGGAGAAACAAAAACAGTACTACTAGTAGAATCAATATTAGAGGAAGAAAGATCATACCCTAAACCTATTCAATCTGAAGCATATTTCTGAATGCTGAGCATCTCATCAAGCTTTGCACTTGAAGTCCTCTCCAATTGAGATCTAACTTGAAACAGCTTCCCTTCAAGCTTTTTGGTCTTCTCAGCCAAGAAATTGTTCTCAAACCTCAGCACTTCAATAGTCTGATTTGCCTCATCAAACTTTGTGGACAACTCTTCACGATCAAGTTTCACATCACTGAGTTTCTTGGTGGCCAGCTTATACAGTTTCTCATGCTTCTTAGAAAGCTTGTACAGTTTCTTATAGGCTGTATGGATATCGTCTTGATCATCCATCTTTTCACACTTAGAATCCACCAATTCTTCTTTTTCGTCCACGTCTTCAACAATCCCTTTAGTAGGATTGACTGTGGCAGTGAAGGCATTCAAGATTTTGTCATCCTCATCATCGGAATCATCCATAGGCTCAATGTCACTCAAGGTTGCAGCAAGTGCCTTGCTCTTCCCAATGCTCTTGAGATATGTGGGACATTCTTGCTTCATGTGATCGAAACCATGACATCCAAAACATTTTGGTCCTACAGAAACAGTGTACTGACTGCCATCCTTAGCATCCTTCTTCCCTTTGTCTTAGCCCTTAAACTGAGAAGAACTAGATTGTCTGCAGTCCTTGTCGAAGCTCTTCCCATAGGCATTCTTCATAAACTTCTTGAACTGCCTTGTAATGTAGGACTTCATCTTGGAATCTTCATCATTGGAAGACTCATTTATGTCACTACTCTTTACCTTCAAAGCCATGCTCTTGCCCTTACCCGACTTGCCAATCCTTGATAAACCTAGCTCATAGGTCTGTAGATTACCAACCAGCTCTGTCAAATGAATTTTGTCAATATCCTTTGATTCCTCTATCGCCGTAATCTTGGCATGGAATCTCTCGGGTAAAGATTTGAGCACTTTCCTCACAATCTTGGGTTCAGGAATGGTTTCCCCAAGATTGAAGGTTGAGTTCACTATGTCCTTGAGCTTGGCATAGAACTCATCGAGCGACTCATCCTCCTTCATTTTTATCTCTTCAAAGCTTGTAGTGAGCTTCTGAAGCTTTGAATCCTTGACAGCCTTTGTACCCTCATAGGTTGTTTGGAGGATGGTCCATGCTTCCTTAGCAGTTTCAGTAAATAATATCTTCTTGAACTCCTCATTGGTGACTGCACTGAATAAAGCATTCAATGCCATGCTGTTGAAGTTTGCCGCCTTGATCTTGGCTTCATCCCAATCGGCCGGTGCTTCTTTTGGCTTAGTCCAGCCAATCTCTATAGCTTGCCACACCTTCTCATCTAAAGACTGCAAGAAAGCTCTCATGCGTACTTTCCAGTATGCATAGTAAGTGCCATCAAATAAAGGAGGTATAATTAACGACTGTCCTCTATCCATGACAAACAGGGGTCAATGGATCAACATAACAAAGATTAAACCTAATCAGAGTGTGCCTGCTCTGATACCACTTGATAGGCCAAAATCGAATTGACCCCTTGTGATAAATTAACCAATTAATTTAGCTAAGTGAAATAATTAAGTTAATTAACATGCAAACGCGTGGTAGCACAAACAAATCACTAATAAACAAATCACTAATAAACTAATTATGCAGCGAAAAATAAATAACACGATGATTTGTTTATGAATGGGGAAAACCTGACGGCAAAAACCCCACCGGGTGATTTTCAAGTCACCACTCTCGAAATTTCACTATTATCACAACAAGCGGTTACAAGTAAAGGAATCCCAAGTACCTTACCAACTTACAGTTGAACCCTTACTCCAATATCCAATTGGACTTGTTCTGTAGTGACAACTTTCCCTTTTGATGCATGGCTCCCAAGTACGTGACTAACCAATTGCGTGGATCCCAATACGCGATTTCAATCACCAACTAGAGAGAGTTGTTGGCTACAAAGTTCTTCAGTTCATCCACGATGAAGATCAAGAAGATACTTGGTCACAAAACCCAAAGGTGCACATACACAACAACTTCTCTAGAAGAGATGAACCAGAGCAAAACTTTGTCTCCGGTCACAAATTGCTTGAACAGACTTTGCTCAATGATTGTGCAACTTGTGTACTCTTTGACGACCCTTAAAACAATCCATTTATATGTCTAGGTTTAGGAGAAAAGAAGACCTAAAGACATATTCACGGATTCCAAGAAATCAGATCAGAAATTCTGATTTTATAAATCTCAACAGATAGAAGCTGTCGAGCATCTATCGAGATAGCTGTCAAGCCATAGGCAGAACAACTTCTTTAAACCTAGACACATGCTAGCTGTCGAGCTTTAGTAACTTTGTACTTTCAGCTTGTTTTCTTGGACAGACTTGAAGGCTTCAACACTTGATCTTGAAACATGGTTTCTTGAAGTATTTCAACACATCCTAGATCTACCCAAATACAAGTAAAGCGCGTTTTGTCAAAGGATTAGCCAATTACATAAAAGAATGACATATGTTCTTAATATGTGAACCACATATGTCCTAAATAGGCTGTAGATTTTGTTATTTTTATTTCCTAAATTTAATACACAAAAACTAAACTTACATTATTTTTTAAATTATATATATATGTAAGGACACGGTTTGCAACCCAAACCCAAGGTGTATGGGATATTGGCCCAGTGAGCTTAGTACAATAAATTTGTAGAGAGTGGGTCAAAGAACTAGACCCTAATGAATTTAACAACAGCTAGTATGGATTTAAAAGATGATCAAGCAAGAACAAGTCACGTAGGCCCGAATGAATTCACTATTCGAGGAGACAAACCTTGGTACAAATCAATAAAACTGATTACTAATGCAACTTTGATTGCTACAGTATTCTTTTTATATTTTTCCCGATCCTCATAACTTTAAAGGTCTCTTACATTATATATCTCATTTCCCGTGATCCTAGCCCTCCATTTGTCAATCGTCCAAGCCATCACTTAAGTGCATGTCCCATCAAACTCCCCTTTTGGCTCTCTATGAGTTGCAGTAGCCAAGGAAGCATTGTTCAGGGGTTTTCTCCACATAAATGTAGCCAGAAAAGTAGCTGCAATACATTTAATACGGAGGTAGCAGCTTTCCCTTAGATATTTTTGGGTTCCCTACCTTCTTATGTGTTCACGAGGCACGTTTTAACACTGGAGCTTCTATGGAGGTCATTTTCGTCGTTGGAATACGTGACTGAGCTATATTTGTCATAGTCAAGGAGGAATTCCTCCTCGGACTGCCTTCTACTCCTTTCTTACTTATGAGACTCTAAACTGGAATCCCTCATAACTATTTGTCCATTCTCAAACATGCCAACGTCCTCAGATGAGGCCCAAGGCCCAATATATAATTTTGGGCCATTATCCTCACAATAGGCCCTCAAAACTCCGATTTTTTCCTCTCATTCGAGAAGAAAAGGCGGGGTTTTGATTTTTAAGTGACAAAACCATTTATCTCTCTGGTTCACACATGCAGGAGTGCCATTTTGCGCACCCCATGATTGCTACTAACGCTTCATGGCTTGCGAGGCGTCATTAATTACTCCAACGGCGTTACATTCCCCACATCCACCAGCGAGGCACAGATCCAATGGCTGACTTTTTTCCTTGGGTTTTAAGCAGGACAACTCCCACTCAATCCCACCCTCTATATAAAGCATCTGGAGAAATCATTTCCCTCATTTTACAAGTCTTCAAACTCTCCAGAGATCCTAAGCACTCAAACTCACTGAGCTCTCCGAGTTACCAAACTTCCCACACTTTTCCTCTGAGAAATCCTTGAAAATCTTTCTAAAGGTTTCAAGGACTAGCCCACATAGTTCTCATAAGTTTCTGTTTCTTCAAACTTCTCTTTTTCTCCTCGGCCCATCTTCTCGGCCTTCCAGTTCTTACTTTTTCATTTACCAATTTTAGATGTTTCCCTTTAACCGGTCTGGATGGGTAGATTTAAGCACCTAGTAAACACTCCTACCAAAATAAAGGCCTTTAAGAATGAATATCACATACCATAGGGAGTAACCCTGCAATACTGTTCTGCAGAACAAATAATGACACACAGAGAGGAGGGGGAAGTCGTCATCCCCATGATAGCTTTCATAGAAAGGGGGATGACTCTCCCTTTGGGTAGGATAACACAAGACTACCTTCTCAACCATAAAATCTTCCCACACCAATGTGCGCCAAATCTATTTAGGGTATTTGGTAGTGTCGATGCTCTTTATGAGTATCTGGGCTTGGGGCTCACCTGGCATAATGTGGTCCATATGTACGACTGCCATAACCTTAAGGGTGCGAGATTTTAACTCAAATCCCGATCTGATGTTGTTAAGCTCATCTCATGTCTCCCCAAATCTAACAAGGGAATGAAAGACGACTTCCTGATTGCTTCAGGGGGGTGGCATGAAGGCCTTCATTGCCTAGTTCGAGAGGGAGAGCTAGGTACCTTAGAGTTAGGTTCCTTAGCTAGAAATTTAGGTTCTTTAACCCGAACTATGTCATTATTGCTCTTTCATTTTGTTTTCATTTTGATGATGAATTTTAATTTTCTAACCATATTTAGCTCCTCAGTTACTTTTGCAGAAAAAAAATCACGTAGTACCTCGGCTTAGTCTGACCAACGTCGAAGCTCTCAATTATTTGCTGAGGTCTGAGATCTTTGTAGGTGACGACGGGCAGTTGAAAGTAGTCCATTTAATTTTGGACTTTAAACCCATTTCGAAAATATTCCAAGAAGTAGGCCACACCATAAGAGCGGGTGATCAACGGCTGGCCCAGATAGACATATCGAAACTAAGATTCCTAGCCCGAGACTATCTTCCGCTAGTTGTGCTACCCCCCTCCCCCCCCCCCCCCTCGACAAGTTCTACCTGAAGCAGCAGCAGGGCCCGAGGAGGAGACTGTCTCTTCATGCCTATCCCTTAAGGAGGAGATTAACAAGTTTCACTTTGCAGAAGAAGAGACTCATGAGGCTTGAGTAGTTGATATCTCGAACGCCAAGGAGGAGGTTGATAGGCATTCAGGCGTTCATCCCCCGATTCTGTAGATTGCTAATCCAGACGATACCTTAGAAGAAGAAGAGGGTGAGGTGGCCTCAAACCTAGGAAACAAGAGTTTAAGGGACCTTATGGCCGCACTAGATAAGGTGTCAACTTCAAAAGAAGCCATTAAGTCCCAACTTCCGCCCACACTCCCTGCTCCTCCTCCACTTCCTACCGATCTCGGGCTGAAGGTCATTCCAGACCTAAAGAAGAAAAGGCCTCTTCAAGAGATTGAAGAAGGGGAGGTGGCCCCTTAGAATGGGTCTAAACATCAAAAGGCAGTTAAAGACTCTCGTGACAAAAGGTCCATTTCTGTGGACAGCCAAGAGGAACAAAATAGAGCTGAAGTGCGTCTCCAACAACACACCTAGTCTCCTCGGCTAGAGGTGGATGGGGCTGCCATCCCTTGGAACGCTTCAGTCAGAGACTTCCAAAAGGGGCATGCCGACTATATTGATGAAGGTTTTGAGTAACCCCTCCTCCTCCCTCGAGACATGGAGGCGTATAGGCGCTTCAAGCAGAATGACCTCTTTCTGTCCCTGAAGAGGGATCTTGCTATGGTAAGTAATCTGTCATGCCCTTGAGTTTAAATGCTAAGCTACACTTTTGTCTTTTCCCTTGTTTTTTACTCAGGTTATCTTTTTGTTGTTTTTATGCAGGTTACTCAACAAGTTTTTGTAGCCGAGGAGTGGGTCTGTGATGCCTGCAATGAGGCCAATGTCGAGGCCTTCTCCCGTGCTGAGGTTGAGAAATCCATAGGGGCCCTCAAATAAGAGCAGGCAGCATTGTCTGAGCAACTGAAGAAGGCATTCCAGGCTCAGAAGAGTGTCAAGGCTGGTCTAAAGACCATGGAGAGGCAAGCCGAGGACCAATGCCAAAAGCTGCACGTGACAGAGATAGACTTGGCTACTGAAAAGCAGCTAGTCAGAGATCTCAAGGCTGAGCTGCAAAAGGCTAAGGAGGTGGCTTAATTGGCCAAGGAGGTAGTTAAGGCTGAGAAGAAAGCATCATACCTGCTCGGTGTGGAGGAAACGCAAATAAGACTTGCCGAGGAGTTATCAGGGGTTTGTAAGGATTACTACAACGTAACATGGGACAAAGCCCTTAGTGTTGCAGGAGTCCCTGTAGACTCTATCTGGAGGCAACCTAGGAGTATCTATTATCACCCAGATATCCGTGAAGTCCCAGGTGCCGACTCATTTCCCCCTACATATGCTCCAGAGCAGCCCCTGACTGGCTAAGCTTCTATCCTTTTCCTTGAGACTTCGAAGGGATCCAGCCAAGCTGGTGATCAAGGTCAGGGGGTTGAGGATGCCAAGGACAGGGGTAAAGGCAAGGAGAAAAAGAAGACCCTCTCAGAAGCCAAGGACAAGGAAGCGGAGGCCAAGAGTAATGAAACTAATCCTAAGGCCAAGGATGCTGCCTCCTCCCAGTCAAGCCAGACAGAAGACCCTCCTACCTCCAAGGCCAAGGCTTAGCCGTTAGGATTTTCCTGTAGTTTTTTTTTTTTTTTTTTTTTTTTTTGAGGGCACTCTGTCACAAAATGTAATGTACTCCCTCTTTTGATTAATGAATAGACTTTTCTTTCAATTTTTTATGTCTTTGCTTTACCTGCTTTCAGGCTTACTGTTATTATGAATAAACTTGATCTGTTGCCACTTTAGTTTTAACAAACATTAACAACAATACCCTGCCACTAATGTAAGTAATTTGACTAAGTATCAACAATGAAGAGATTTACCCCATATTTGCACTATGAACTGCTCTTTCCATAATGAAGGCTGAATCCAATAAAGATAAGTGATAAACTTTGTAAAGAGCAAGAAAGGGAGAGATAAATAATTAGGGATTTTGACTTACTCAAAGCTACCACCCTAAGGAGTTGGTTATAATCTTAGATCTGTCTTGATACTTAGTGAGAAACAAATAGATATCATGGGTTGTTAATTTCCCTTAAGTATGTGATCAAAAGAGCCTTACACAAATAGGGTTCTGTTTAATCACTATAAAGAAGTCAGAGCGTTAATTTCCCCAAAGCATCTGGTCCGAGGACACAAGCATGACTAAGGTTCTGTTTAATTACTTTATAAAAGATGTCTGTGTGTATTAATTTCCCCAAAGCATCTAGTCCGAAGACACAGGCATAACTAAGGTTCTGTTTAATCACTTTATAAAAGATGTCCTAGTGTATTAATTTCCCCAAAGTATCTACTCCGATGACACAGGCATGACTAAGGCTCTATTTAATCACTTTATAAAGGATGTCCTAGTGTATTAATTTCCCCAAAGCATCTGGTCCAAGGACAAAGGCATGACTAAGGTTCTGTTTAATCACTTTATAAAAGATGTCTTAGTGTATTAATTTCCCCAAAGCATCTGGTACGAGGACACAGGCATGACTAAGGTTCTATTTAATCACTTTATAAAAGATGTCTTACTGTATTAATTTCTCCAAAGCATCTGGACTAAGGTTCTATTTAATCACTTTATAAAAGATGTCTTACTGTATTAATTTCTCCAAAGCATCTGGTCCGAGGACGCAAGCATGACTAAGATTCTGTTTAATCATTTTATAAAAGATGTCTTAGTGTATTAATTTCCCCAAAGCATGTGGTCCGAGGATACAGGCATGACTAAGGTTTTGTTTAATCACTTTATAAAAGATGTCCTAGTGTATTAATTTTCCCAAAGTATTTGGTCCGAGGACATAGGCATGACTAAGGTTTTGTTTAATCACTTTATAAAAGATGTTAGAGTGGGAAGCACGGTATATTTACATAACAAATAAGCACATGACAAAGGAAACTTTCATTAATAATAATACATTTTCAGGTTGTTTACATTCCAAGGATGGGGTATTACATGCTCATCTAGGTCCTCGAGAAAATATGCTCCTATACTAGCTACAGAGGTGATGCGATAAGGTCCTTCCTAATTGAGCTCTAGCTTTCCCCATGCTGGGTTCTTTGCAGTATCCAGAACCTTTCTCAATACTAAGTCACCAGGCACTTATGGGATCTGCTTTACGTTGGCATCATATCCTTACTTGAGCTTGTGTTGGCAGTACGCCAGTTGGGCCATTGCGTTTTCCCTCCTCTCTTCAATCAGGTCTAGGCTGTTTTCCAGCAAACCGTCGTTATTACTCGGATCAAAAGTACTTGTCCTCAGTGTCAGGAAGCCAGTCTCTAAAGGGATAACAGCTTCGGCTCCATATGTCATTGAGAAAGGAGTCTTCCCTGTCAACTTGTGAGGTGTGGTTCAGTATGTCCACAGGACGTGTGGCAGTTCTTGTACCCATTTTTCCTTTGCATCGTCTAACCTTTTCTTGAGTCTGCTTACAATGACCTTGTTAACAGCCTCGGCTTGTCCATTTCCTTAGGGATAGGCTGGGGTAGAATATCTATTTGTAATTCCCAAGTCATAGTAGTATCTCCTGAAAATTTTGTTATCAAACTGAAGGCCATTGTTCGAGGTGAGGGTACGAGGGACTCCGAATCGTGTGACGATGTATTTCTATACAAACTTCTTGGCATCCACATCTCTGATGTTTGCTAGAGGTTCAGCTTCGACCCACTTAGTGAAGTATTTTGTCCCGACTAGCAGGTATCTCTTATTTCCTGCTGCCTTGGGGAAGGGGCCTACAATGTCTAAACCCCATTGAGCAAATGGTCCAGGGTTGGACAGAGGATTAAGAACTCCTCTCGGTTGGTGTATGTTTGCTGCGAACCTTTGGCACTGGTGTATGTAATGAGGAAGTTTGCGTGTGGCGTGTACCACTGCCAAAATAACTTTTTCCAACGGCAGATAACGGATCTCAGCCTCATAGTAAATTGGCTTTTGTATGGCATCATTAACTAGTACCAAGACTAAGCTTACAGCATGAGGGGCCAGAGCAATATAGGCGAACAAGACCTCATCCATCTTAGGACTGTACATGATAGGTGACTGAGAGAGATATTCCTTTAGCTGCTTGAAGGCCAGAGCACACTCCTCTGTCCACTCAAATCCCTTCCATTTGTTCATCAATAGGAAGAAGGGCCTGCATCTATCCGCTGACCAAGAGATAAATCAGTTTAAGGCCGTAATCACCCCTATTAGTTTCTGGACCTCTTTAGGATTTTGAGGTGGCTGGAGGTTGTTAATTGCCTAAATCTGGTCAGGATTGACTTCAATTCCCCGATGAGTGACCACGTAGCCCAAAAACTTGCCTAATCCGACACCAAAAGAACATTTGGAAGCGTTGAGTTGTAGTTTGTGGCTCCTCAGGATTTTAAAAATATTCCCGAGATCTCCCATGTGCTCGAACACTACCTTACTTTTCACCACCATGTCGTCTATATATACCTCAATATTCTTGCCCAATTGTAGTTCAAACATCCTTGCCACCATTCCTTGATAAGTGGACTCAGCATTCTTCAAACCAAAGGGCATCACTTTGTAATGGTAGTTTCCAGTGGGTGTGATGAAAGTCATTTTTTCTTAATCATCCAGAACTAGTGGTATCTGGTGATATCCTTGAAAAGTATCCAAGAAACTCATCCGAGGATGGCCCACAGTTGCATCCACTAGCTGGTCTATACGAGGCATAAGGAAGGGATCTTTTGAGCAAGCTTTATTTAGGTCTATGAAGTCTACACATACTCACCATTTCCCACTCTTCTTTTTCACCACCACAATATTGGCCAGCCACTTAGGATAGAACACCTCCTTGATAGCCCCCGCCTGCTTGAGCATCTTCACCTCATCTCTAACAATATCAGAGTGATCCTTGGACGAGCACTGAGGTGGTTGCTTCTTAGGGGTGATAGATGGGTTAACATTTAAATGGTGGCAAATGAAGCTCAGATCCACTCCAGGGGCTTCGTAAGCATTCCACGCGAACACATCAATATTTCTTTTGAGGAACTCTATCAGCTCTTCTTTCTCTAGAGGAGGCAACTGAGCCCCAACCAGAAAGAACTTATCTAGATCATCACAAATAACGACTATTTCCAAATCCTCACATTTCACCTCCTCGGCTGATCCGTTTACAGGTAATGCGGGGGCTGTTAATTGCTATAAGCCCCCTTAAGCAGCAACCGACAACTCGGCTTCGGGCTGGTGTAAGATGGCAGCCACCAGGCACTACCTAGTCGTGGATTGACTTCCTAGAATCTCCTTAACCTATCCCACGGATGGGTACTTCACCTTCTAGTGCAGGGTAGAAGAGACAACTCCCAAAGTATGAAACCAAGGTCTGGCCACAATGGCTGTGTAGGGTGAGTAAGTGTCCACCACTATGAAATCCACCTTCACTACTTCTAACACAGTCTATACGGGTAGTATAATCTAGCCCTTCGAAATAATGACCTTCTCGTCAAAACTTACCAAAGGCAAATTATAGGGTGTTAGGTCTTCGGGTCTCAAATTTAGCCCCTTGTATAGGTCAGAGTACATAATCTCAGCACCACTGCCCTGGTCTACCAACACCATCTTCACATCATATCCCTCAATCCTGAGGGTAACCACCAAAGCATCATCGTGGGGTTGGATGGTTCCGATTTTATCCTCGTCCGAAAAGTCCAAAACCAGTTGGATTTCAAGTCTAGCATTCTTTGGCTCTAAATTAGCATCCTCGGCGGATAGCCGAGCCACAGACATCACTCTAGAAGGGCAAGAAACGGTCCTCCCTAGAGCAACAAAGATGACATTTATTGTTCTCAAGGGGGATCTCGAAAAATCATCTCTCCGGGATTCTGAGTTTATCTGGCTCCCTTGGCCATTGGAGTGATGCAAGAGTTGCTTTAACTTTCCTTGACAAATAAGCTAGTCTAGATGGTCCCACAAACTTCTACAATCTTCTGTGGTATGTCCATGGTCTTGGCGGTATTGGCAATAGAGGTTTTGATTACGCCTTGCGGGGTTTCCTACCATCTTATTGGGCCATTTAAAGAACGGCTCATGCCTAATCTTCTCTAGAACTTGTTGTACCAATTCTCGGAACACAGCATTAACCGCCTGAGTATTAGCAAATCCTGACTGCCCAACAAAATCTCTTCGTGGCCGGTTGTTATTGTAGCTGTCCGACCTAAAATCCCTCCTCTCCTGAGGGATAACCTTCTCCTTTCCTTTCCCTTCCCCTGCTGCTAGTCTTCCTCAACCCTTTTATACTTGTCAATCTGGTCTATAAGTTAGCGCACACTGGTAATGGGTTTGCCAGTAAGAGATTTCCTCAGACCGTGCTCGGTTGAGAGGCCGATCTTAAAGGTATTGATGGCTACATCGTCAAAATCACCATCTATCTCGTTGAACATCTTCCAATATCTATCCGAGTATGTTTTCAGGGTTTCTTCCTCTCACATGCTTAAGGAAAGCAGGGAAGCCAAGGGCCGAGGAACCTTACTACAGGTGATGAATCGAGAACCAAACGCCTGGGTGAGTTCCTTAAAGGAACTTATGGAATCTGCCCTTAGGCTGTCGAACCATCTCATCGCAATGGGTCCCAGACTAGATGGGAAAACCTTGCACATCAAGGCTTCATCCTTGGAATGAACAACCATTCTCTGATTGAAGTGGCTTACATGTTCCACGGGGTCTGGTCTACCATTGTACTTGGTGAAAGCGGGCTGAGTAAATCACCAAGGAAGTTTCGCCCCCTCGATTTTACGCGTGAAGGGTGACTTGGAGATTTGGTTTAAGGCCCTACTCATAGCATTGTTTCCTACGCCTTTACGAGTTGGGCTTCTAACCTTCCATTCATAATGGTGTTCCTCCTCATAGGAGAAGGATTTGCTAGGCGGTGTTTGAGACCTTCGCCTGTAACTAACGTCCCTTTCGTCATCAGAAGAAACATCAAAATTGGAAGGAGTTCACATTTGTCGTGCATGGCACAACTCTCTCCTCAACTAGTCAATCTTCAGTTGCATGCCCTTGTTACTCCTTGCATAGGAGATATGGTTTCCTCCTCAAGGTTAACTCCTGTCAGTATGTGTGGTATGCACACTTCTTTCGCGATCACCTCTCCATTCAAGGTTGACAAAGGGGTCGCCATGCTTGGATCCCAAAGATTCTGCTTCTTGTGGACCTGATCCTACCATAGGTAACCATTGCACTCACTATTACACAAGTTCTTCCCACAGACGACGCCAATTGTAAGGACACGGTTTGCAGCCCAAACTCAAGATGTATAGGATATTGGCCCAAGAAGTCCAGTTCAACAAATTTGTCGAGAATGGGTCAAAGAACTAGGCCCTAATGAATTTAACAACAGTTAGTATGAATTTAAAAGATGATCTCTCTTCAACTGGTCAATCTCTAGTTGCATGCCCTTGTTACTCCTTGCATGGGAGATATGGTTTCCTCCTCGAGGTTGACTCCTGTCAGTATGTGTGGTATGCACACTTCCTTCACGATCACCTCTCCGTTCAAGGTTGACAAAGGGGTCGCCATGCTTGGATCCCAAAGATTCTGCTTCGTGTGGACCTGATCCTACCATAGTTAACCGTTGCACTCACTATTACACAAGTTCTTCCCACATACGGTGTCAATTGTAAGGACACGATTTGCAGCCCAAACCCAAAGTGTATGGGTTATTGGCCCAGTGAGCCCAATACAATAAATTTGTAGAGAGTGGGTCAAAGAACTAGGCCCTAATGAATTTAACAACGGCTAGTATGGATTTAAAAGATGATCAAGCAAGAATAAGTCACGTAAGACTGAATGAATTCACTGTCCTATGAGACAAACCTTGGTATAAATCAATAGAATTGATTATAAATGCAACTTTAATTGCTACGGTATTCTTTTTCTATTTTTCTCGATCCTCATTCTTTCAGGGGTCTCTTACATTATATATCTCCTTTCCGGTGATCCTGACCCTCCATTTGTCAATCGTCCAAGCCACCACTTGAGTGCCCGTCCCATCAGACACCCCTTCTGACTCTTTGTGAGTTACGGTAGTCAAGGAAGCACTATTCAGGGGTATTCTCTACATAAATGCGACTAAAAAAATAGCTGCAGTGCATTTAATACGAAGGTAGTAGCTTTCCTTTAGATATTTTTGGGTTCCCTACCTTCTCATGTGTTCATGCGGCACACTTCTAACACTGGAGCTTCTATGGAGGTCATTTTCATTGTTGGAATATGTGTCTGAGCTATATTTGTCATAGCCGAGGAGGAATTCCTCATCGGACCGCCTTCTACTCCTTTCTTACTTATGAAACTCTAAACTGGAATCCCTCATAATTATTTGTCCTTCCTCAAACATGCCAACATCCTCGGATGAGGCTCAAGGCCCAATATATAATTTTGGGCCCTTATCCCTACTATATATATATATATATATATATATATATATAACTTGAATATTCTTAGTTAAAAAACTTAATATATATATATTTTTTTTTTTTAATTTAAATTATTTTTAAATTATTTATTACGTCACCGATTCAACCACCGGTCGGATCCCGGTCCAACCAAAAAGCCAGTAACCAATCCCTTTTCCGGTTCTTTCACCATACTTGTTTTTAAAACATGATTTAAGCAAAATAAACAAATCTCAAACAGACCCTTAAGCTTCAATTGTTAGCTTTAGGATGATCATGGATAACTTAATTCTTGAAAGTTCCTTGGCATTAGTATTGACTTAGGAAATAACTTGATAACTTAGGATTTAATATACTTATTTTACATATTCCATTGTTACATCATTTCAATCAAACCTAAAAAGGAGGGAAAAACAAAAGTCCTCTTAATTAAGGAAACACCGAACCACATCCTTTTAACTACGAAGTCAGATTTACTTTGAAACCTCAAAAAAGCATTGAGTTGCCTATAAATAAGTTGAACTGGCAAAAATTAAAATACTCTCAAATAAAACCCAATGCCTACACTAAATATAGCATTCACAATCGCAATTGGTTCATAAAACTTTGCAATTTTTTATGAAGTCAAAAAAGTAATCAATTATTGCGTGTGTGTATATATATATATATATATATATATATATATATATATACACACTAGAAATTATCTTCTGACAGACATTGCTCATCGTCATTGTTCATCTCATCAGTATTCTCATCTATCACTATTTGTGCAGAGATTCCGCCATTATGCAGTTACTGTTCATGCAGAGATTCCGTTAAAAAAATTTGGAATTATTACTGACAGTTACTGTGCGGCAGTTTACTTTCACTGTTTATTGTATTAGTACAAATGTACTGTTCATCTTTTGATTTTTTTTTCCACTTTTGTATGTCTACATATATGGCATTTGCATGACTCGGTAGACGTAGGCTATAAAAGCTAAAGGCAAACCTTAAGCAGCACACAACTAACTAAATAACACTCTTCTTTCCTCTCTTAGTCCCTTGTCAGTCCCCAAAAATCCCTTCTTTGTATAAGAAAAAATAAATCCTATATCAGAAAATTACCCTTGTAATATTTTGAAGCATTTGAATGAATAGTAGTGTTTGAAGTATTATTCAAGTAAGTTTTTAAATCTTTTCAAAATATCACTCACTCATAAAAATCTATTTTGAAAAGATTTAAAAACTTACTTGAATAATACTTCAAACACTAATATTCGTTCAAATGCTTCAAAATATTACAAGGATAATTTTCTGATACATGTTTTATTTTTTCTTATACAAGGAATGGATTTTTAGGGACTGATAAGGGACTGAGAGAGGAAAAGAGAATGATATTTAGTTGGCTGTGAGCTGCTTAAGGTCTTCTTATAGGGGAAAATGGGCTATGGGTACCCGAGGCCCGAGGAGGAAGTTAAAGGGTCAACATGTTGAACTAAAGTCCGAAGAGAGGCAGGGAAGGTGGTGACAATAATCTGGGCACGACACCAAGACTGGAGCCTAGCAATGGCCCGAGGAGCCTTGTCATCCGAAGAGGAAAACGGATCAGCTTGTACGACCTCCGGGGAACCACTTGCCGAACCGTTGAACGATAGCAATGGAGGTCAGTGGCAAACAAGCAACAGCCGGATGAGAGCTGCCTGTCCCATCCGCATTAAATAGCATCCACCAGCTTTACCAGTCGCATTAAATGAGGAAGTGACCTGAACAGTGATGGCCACAGCTTTTTCAACTGCCGCCACCCCCTATTCAGAGAAGTCAGGAGACAGGTGTTAGAAGAGGTGATGCATGCCTAATAGAGATAAACGGAGAGGATGTGAAGGGAGGGGCTATAAAAGGAGAGGACATGGGAATCTGAGGAGGAGGCCATTTTTCTCTGGAAGAGAAGAGATTAGAAGAAAGGAAGACTGCATCCCATCTTTATTGAAAGAAGGCTCCCTTAGAGATCAACAGTTCGAAGGGGAGATCCATACTTGCTGTGCTATCCCATCTCTTATAAATTTTATTAATTAGGGCCAAGTTAACCAATTCAGCTCATCATCCAAAGAGGGCTGCTGTGTAAAGAATTGTTGGGCTCTTACAATTGGCGCCGTCTGTGGGAAAGCAAGCGCCCGTGGATCCTCCTTGGAATTGATGGCTAATGAGAGACAAAGTAAGGAGGAGTCAGTAGGTTCCCATAGGGAGAACCCCTTCATTAATTTGGAACAAAGGAGGGATAGGCAACACACCCCCGGTATTGTGGTGGGGTCGCATCAAGCTAAGCGAACTGGACATAATCATCCCAAGTCCAAGGATCAAGCCTCACTCGAACAGAAGATGTTGGCACTACAACGAGAGGTGGATCATTTATGTAGAAAACTAAGACGGAGGGAACATCACAGGAAGAGCCCGCCCACCTCATCAAGTGAGGGCTCAAGGGAGAGTGGGGACCAATCATATCGTCGTAGGTCCAGAACCCCGCCCAGCGAAACCTTCTCAGCCTACTCATGTGAGGACGAGCTGGAGAGGGGACACCCCAAACATGATAGAAGGCCCTCTCATCACACGAGGGGGGATGACGCTATGAGTAGGGCATTGCGACAGATTTCTAAATCTCCTTTTGTCAGAAGGATTAACAAGGCAAACCTCCCTCACCGTTTCACTCAGCCAACCTTCACCATATACAATGGAAGGACGGACCCTGGGGAGCACGTCAGTCACTTTAATCAGAAGATGGCCATCCACACTGGCAACAAGGCTCTCCTATGCAAAATCTTCCCTTCCAGGCTCGAGCCTGTGGCCATGCGATGGTTTGACGCGTTAGATGAAAGGTCGATAAAATCCTTCGAAGAGTTGACCCGGGCATTCGGCGCCAGGTTTATAACTTGTAGTAGGGTCCCGAGACCATTGGACGCCCTCTTGTCAATGGCCATGAGAGAAGTGGAGACCCTCAGGACCTACTCAAACTGGTACTGGGAAATGTATAATGAGGTCGACGGAGACTTTGAGGACGTGGCAGTGAGGACCTTCAAAGTCGGCCTTGCACCCGAGCATGACTTAAGAAAGTCGTTGACGATGAAGTCGGCTTCGAACATGCGCTAGCTTATGGATTGTATGGGAAAGTACAAGAGGTTAGAGGAAGACCAAATGCAGGGAAAAGGAAAAGCCAGAGCTCTCCCCGAGAAGAAGGACCCTCAGGGAGGAGGATATCACAATGAGCGCCCTCGAAAGGACCTCCCCTATCACCCTACGACAGGAGGAGGTCGTATGATCAATTCACTATTCAAAGAGCCGGTACATCAGATTCTGGAGAAGATAAAGAATGAGTCATTCTTCAAATGGCCCAACCGCATGGGTGGGGATCCGTCCAAGAGAAACCAAAGCCTTTATTGCAACTATCATTGGGACAAGGGACACATGACGAAAGATTACAGGACATTGCGGGACCACCTCAACTAGCTAGCTAGGGCCAAGAGACTCGGGCACTTCCTACTTCAGCCTCCAGAACAGACTAAGCATAAGGAAATGGGAATATTCGGAAGCGACCGGCCTCATCTAGCCTTGGGTACAATTAGTATGATCCTGGCTGGAGCGGGAGATAACGGCCGACCAAATTCCCGAGTCATGTCCATAGCGGGGGGTTTTCACCAGGAGGCCGAAAGTCCGACTCACAAAAGACCAAGGGTTTCGGCCCCAGACCTGAGTTTTTTCGAGCAGGATAAATGGGGAACTCATCAACCCCACGAGGACGCCTTAGTGGTTACTGTAAGGATTGAGGGCTACGACGTCAAGAGGGTTCTAGTCGACCATGGAAGCCAGGCCAAGGTGATGTATCCGGACTTATACCGAGGGCTAGGGTTGAGTTCCGAAGACCTGGATGCATGTGACTCCCAACTAATGGGCTTCGATGGCAAAATGGTGGTTCCCCGAGGAATGATCAAACTCCTAGTACAAGTCGACGGCTTGGAGGTTCAGGTGGATTTCATAGTGGTGGAAGCCTTCTCCCTGTACACCGCTATCCTTGGCAGACCCTGGTTGCACGCCATGGGAGCCGTGCCCTCGACCCTGCACCTTAAAATCAAGTATCCGGCCCGTGGGGGAGTAGGGGAACTGGCAGGCGATTAGGAAATGGCTCGGTGGTGCTCGGTGTCAGTGATTGCTCAGCAATCATTGGGGCCAGCCATGGTCGATAAGAATGCATCCCAATAGCAATTAAAGGGGGCTGCCGACGAGCAGCCAAATGGGTCGTCAAAAGAGTCATCCGAAGATCTGGAGAAAGTAATGATAGGATCAGACCCGGATCAATATTTTTAGCTGGGATCGCAGTTGCCCCTGGGAGAAAGCGGAGTTGGTGGAATTCTTGAAGGCGAACACAGACGTCTTTGCCTGGAACTCGGATGACATTCCGGGGATCATCCCTAAGCTAGCATGCCATCACCTAAATGAGAACCCCCAAGCAGTGCCACGCCAACAGCCTCCTCGGCGATCATCTGACATTCACGCCGAGGCGGTAAGGGCAGAAGTAAACAAATTGAAATAGGCCGGGACAATTCTAAATCCCTTATCTAGCCCATGGCCCTTCGCTCAGTGGGGGGTAGACATCGTGGGACCCTTTCCTCGGGCAATTTAGAACCGAAGGTGGCTTCTCGTTGGCACGAACTACTTCACCAAATGGGTAGAAGCCGAACCCCTTGCCAACATTAGAGACGTTGATGCCAAGAAGTTCGTCTGGAAGAACATTGTCACCAGATTCGGGGTACCCCACACCCTGATTTCAGATAACGGCCTCCAAATCGATAGCAAGTCTTTCAGAAGGTACTACGGAGAGTTGGGTATCAGGAATGGATACTCCACGCCCGCGTACCCTCAGGGAAATGGGCAAGCCAAGGCCACTAACAAAGTCATAGTAGCAGGGCTGAAGAAGAGGCTGGATGACGCAAAGGAAAAGTGGGTGGACGAGCTGCCCCACGTGCTATGGACGTACCGAACCACACCTAGAAGATCAACCGGGGAAACTCCATTCTCCCTGATGTTTGGTGCAGAAGCGATAATTCCTCTTGAAGCCGAGTTCCCAACCCTGAGGACAGACTAGTTTGACGCTAAAAAAAATCAGCAGTTACTTCTGTGCAGTCTGGACTTAGCCGAAGAGAGACGAGGAGGGGTAGCAATGGTGAAATTGGCACATTACCAACAAAAATTGAAGCAGCAGTATGACAAGGGGATTAAATCTAGACCTTTGGCCCTGGGAGATTTAGTTTTGAGGAAAGTGGTAGAGACAGTGAAACTCCCCACCTAGGGCAAACTGGGTCCCAACTGGGAAGGGCCATATAGAATCACTTCTGTAGCAGGAATTAGTGCCTACCACTTGGAGGACCTAGATGGGAATGTAATCCCTCGATGGTGGAATGTAAACAATCTGCGACTTTATTACTATTAATGAATTTTGTAATTTTATGTGCCTAGCTCAGCTGTAACTCGCTCTAAGTGTTAAACAGAACCTAGGACTTGCCTGACTCCTCGGCCACAAGACTAGGGTAAATTAACATAGCAAAATTCTCTAAGTGTTAAATAGAACCTAGGACTTGTCTGGCTCCTCGGCCACAAGACTAGGGTAAATTAACATGGCAGAATTCTCTAAGTGTTAAACAGTACCTAGGACTTTCCTGGCTCCTTAGCCACAGGTCTAGGGTAAATTAACACAGCAAAATTTTCTAAGTGTTAAACAGAACCTAGGACTTGCCTGGCTCCTCAGCCACAAGGCTAGGGTAAATTAACATTAGCAAAAATTTTCTAAGTATTAAACAGAACCTAGGACTTGCATGGCTCCTCGGCCACAAGACCTGGGGCAATTAACATAGCAAAAACTTTCTAAGTGTTAAGAAGAAATTGGGACTTGCTTGGCTCCTCGGCCACAAGAACAGGGTAAACTAGCATAACAGAGTTTCCTAAGTGTTGAAAAAGACATAACAATTATTCCACCAAATATCAGTTGGCTACATCACATGCACATTCAATCCCAAATAGTTATGGTTAGGTTAGCACGAAATAGAAAAATACCAGCAAGCAAAGAATTCAAGTGTGCAAGGTACTAGACAAGATCCGCCTTAATCATATACTGATCAAATCTTGTTACAAAAAGTGGTGGGATTATCCCATTACAAAAGGCTTTCCAAACCAAAAGAGAAGAAAAGAGAAATGTAAAAGACAAAGCTAGGTGTCAGGCTCCTTCTCCTTGGACTCCTCTTCCTTCTGCTCTAACTTCTCCTTTTTCTCCTTCTTCTTCTTCTTGGCGGCACCCCCTCGAGGATCCCCTCTTTGGACTCCACATCCACTGCGGTTCCTTGAGGGGGAACCCCCTTAGAAGGAGAGGATGAGGATGGACCCTGGGGCTCCGCAGAAGCAGGACTAGCAGAGCCCGGGCCTCTAGAAGGAAGGGGAGCTGTGGGCGCTAGGCGCAGTGCAGAGGGATAGTACACCCTGTCAGGGGCACGCAGATCTGACTCAGGGGCAACCTCGACGGTATTCATAGCCTCCCCCCACACCTCCTGGTTGAAGGTACGAGCAACGTCCAGAAATTGGGCGGTAAGGCTTTTGGCGGTCTTGTTCATACCCGCGTCGTAGGCTGCTTGCTCGACCTTGGCCATCTCAGCCTCCTTGGCCACCAGCTGCTGTTTGGCCTGCTTCATCTCCACCATGGTAAGAGCCAGCGTGCTTTCAGCCCTTCTTTAGGCCTCCACGGCCTCGGAGGCTTACCTCTTGAAACCCTTCAAACCTGATTCGGCATTTCGATAGGCCTTCTCTATTTCAGACAATTGAGTAAGGGTTTCGGTCAGCTTCTTCTCTGCCTCCACACGGGCCTTCTCGGCGTTCTCTTGGGCTTTCTCGGCCTTCCGAGCCACGTCCAAGGAATGGTCAACCCATTCCTCTACCATGAAGGAGGCCTGAATAGCCTGTAGAAAAAACAGCAAAAGGAACATAGTCAGCCTTATATGAATTCTAGGAAAAAAAAACACTTGACAGATTAAGAAGTTTGATAAGGTACCTTGGCTAAGTCCTGCTTTAAGGACAAGAAGACCTCCCTCTTCCTGAAGGACTTCAGCTCCTCCATATCTTCCGGAAGGCACAGCGCCCTCTCCAAGCACTCCACCACCAGCCCTAAAATACCTTTCGTGGGATCCCTCAGGGTGGCATCATCAAGCACGGGAGCGCCCGAGCTCAAGGAAAAGGCAGGCCTCCAAGCGGAGGCCTTCCTGGCATGGTCCCCGCCACTTTCTTTGGATGACACGATGTGCTCGGGCCTCCTACGTTGCTGCCCCCTGCCCGAGCGGGCCTCTTTGACCAGTGGCTCGAATATCTCCCCCTCCTCGGCCACCTCCACCACCTTCCCTCGTTTCCGTTTCTTTTCTGCCGCATCGGCAGGAAAGGTGCATGTCGCAACGGGAGTAGGTGGGCGGGGGGGTACCGTGAGAGTTGAAGAAGCACCTCCGGCATGGGCCGACAGCAATGCGAGAAGGTCGGTGGTCTTTTCTTCGAAACCCATACTCGCGGATGAAGGGACTTGCAAGGTGTTTGGACTGTTTGGCCTATTAAAGACTTCGAAGTCCTTCTCAGTCACCTCGTGGACGGAGCTGGATGTAAAGTCCTCGGCCTCCTCGTTGGATGGAAGCGGAGGTTCTTGTGAGTGCAAGAGTTGCGCAGCTAGAGGCGCTGGGAGCTGGGCATCTTGGGTCCCTGCAAGAGGGGGTGCCGTCAACAAAAAACCCAGGACCGGGACGTCTATCAAGGCCAGGCGAGGATCACGAGCTATGATGACGTTTTTTGGACTCTGGAAGCGTTTGGTTGAGGGATGATAGCCAAGGATGACGTGCACTGCCCTGAGCTGCCCGTCTCGATGCAAAAATATCTTGGACCTGAGGACTCTGTTTAGATCAGAGAAGTTCACCAAGTGCTTGGTTGGGGCTGTGTGTTACTCGTCTGCAAAGGGGAATCATGAGTATCGTTAGTAGGTGAGAAAAGTGAAAAGTCGCGACAAAATTAAAATGCTCAAGTTCCTAATGATGACCACGGTCCTCGGGAGTGCTATCTGGTTCCCCCTCCTGGGTGGGGCAATGCCTCCCATCGTGCCATCCTCCCGAGACAATAAGGTAATCTTCATCCATGCCTTTGCTTGAATCAGGCAGGCATGAGATTAACCTGACCGTAGGGACCCTACACTTCATGTAGTATTTTGTCTTTTCCTCTTTCTGGCAGTTATAGACCCAGTTCACGTCATGCTAAGTAAGGTTAGTTCCCATCCTACGGTTTATGGCATCTACGCACCCGAGGATCCTAAAGATATTTGGAGAATACTGGGTCAGGGATAACCTATAATTTATAAGGTAGTCCTTAGTTACTGGTCTCATAGGTAGTTCCATCCCGCCCTCAAGGAAGGCGATCATAGGAATGACTACAGACTCAGGGGGACGGTTCAAAACTAACCATTCGCCCTCCTTACAATTCCTGATTTCCACATTACTAGGGATCCTAAACTGAGCCCTGAACGCCGCCCTAGCCTCCTCGGTGGCTACTAGCCTAGCATATCTACCCATGATTTTGTTTTATGGATAATACGTGAAACTTACGAAAGAGCAAAACACAAAAAAACCAACACACCTACTGCAGAAAGGAAGGAGCACTCCTCGGGAGTATTTTCTCTTCGCCAAAAGTTCAGACCGCCAGAGTGTTGAAAATAAGCCTTGGCCAGTTCTAGGTCCTCCTTTTATGGGGGCAAGAAATGAGCAGTAAAATTCTCGCCCATAAATGAGAAGAAAAAGGAGTCGTACGATTCCTATCTAACAGTAGAACGTGGGCAGACAAGCAGCTGCCTGACGCCATAAATGAGGGTTCGTGGATTTCGAAGCGCCAGCGGCTTGAGAATGACAGGTGAAAGGACGCAGGTACGTGTGAACGCGCGAGGCACGTACGAGTCTTGCTTACTCAACTAAAACTTCATGCTTACCTCGCAGGCAAGTAGTGGAAGTTTTAGGGGGCTATTGTGGGTACCCGAGGCCCGAGGAGGAAGCTGAAGGGTCAACATGTTGAACTGAAGTCCGAAGAGAGGCAGGGAAGGTGGTGACAATAATCTGGGCGCGACACCAAGACTGGAGCCGAGCAATGGCCCGAGGAGCCTTGTCATCCGAAAAGGAAAACGGATCAGCTTGTACCTCCGGGGAACCACCTGCCGGACCGTTGAACGATAGCAATAGAGGTCAGTGGCAGACAAGCAGCAGCTGGATGAGAGCTGCCTATCCCATCCGCATTAAATAGCATCCACTAGCTTTACCAGTTGCATTAAATGAGGAAGTGACCTGAACAGTGATGGCCACAACTTTTTCAACTGCCACCGCCCCCTATTCAGAGAAGTCAGGAGACAGGTGTTGGAAGGGGAGATGCATGCCTAATAGAGATAAACGGAGAGGATGTGAAGGGAGAGGCTATAAAAGGAGAGGGCATGGGAATCTGAGGAGGAGGCCATTTTTCTCTGGAAGAGAAGAGATTAGAAGAAAGGAAGACTGCACCCCATCTTTATTAGAAGAAGGCTCCCTTAGAGATCAACAGTTCGGAGGGGAGATCCATACTTCCTGTGCTATCCCATCTCTTATAAATTTTATTGATTAGGGCCAAGTTAACCAATTCAGGTCATCATCCAAAGACAGCTGCTGCATAAAAAATTGTTGGGCTCTTACATAGGCTTTTGCCCTTATTTAAAAAAAAAAAAAAATTCTAGCACAATGTCCCTGTTTTGAAACTAAGAAGCACCGTGTCCCTATTTTGAAACTTGATTTTAACAAAATCGAGTTACAGGTGGAACTCGACTTTAACAAAGTCAGTTCTATGCATATTTTGCCACTTAATTTTTTTTGAAAATATAAGTGAAACTCAACATTAGCAATGTCGAGTTTCACTTAAAAATTTACATATAACGCGATTTTGAAAATATCAAGTTTTATACAGAACTCGATTTTATTAAAATCAATTTTAAAAAATAAGAATATTCTGCTGAATAGTTTCAAAACAGAAACATTGTGCTAGATTTAAAAAAAAAAAAAATAAGGGCCATTTTCCCCCTTCTTATAGCCGGCTTCTACCGACTCATACAAATGCCATATACATTGGCATACAAAGGTGAAAAAACCAAAAGATGAATAGTACATTCGGAATAATACAATAAACAGTGAAAGAAATCAGTTTTGCACAGTAGTGAACAATGCCGCACAGTACTAATCAGTAATAATTCCAAATTCTTCTGATAGAATACCTCTCTCCACCAATGTTATTAAGGAGTAGGTGCAGTAGACCTAAAGGTCATTGGCTATTCCAACAATGTTGAAGGACATGATACGCTTAACCAAGCAACTCAGTCCACGTGCCTCAATGCGAAATTCAGAACTCTAATGCCCCATTCCATTACTAATTCAGAAAAGAATCGAGGTATTCTACTATTCTAGTCTTCTATAGCTCTTTTGAAATTAAGGTTTTGTATACGAGGTTTTTTTTTTTTTTTTTTTTTTTGGGCTGACAAGTAGAAAGGTGCCCTTTCAAGGTGTTCCAATCAACATTACACTGTAAACAGAGCATATCAGCTACTTGGCCCTTCAAGAATCAAGATGCAGCTTGTATCTCACAATTTATGCCCTTAAAATTGAAGACCTTTCGAGACCGATCACGTGTATTATACTATACATATTGCAACTGGCTCTCTCGTGAACTCCACCTTCTCCCATATGCTGTCTAGTGCACAATTATAGAGCAAACTTAATGGGATTTTCTATTCGGCTTGATTTTAGGGTATAATCCAGATGGCTAGCAGAAAGGACCCACAAAACAATGGGATTCTCCCAAAAATCATTTGCAACATGAAACCTATTATTCCCTGAATCAATGGTTGCAATATGAGTGACGGATTGTGCATCCAAAGTCTATCAATTTAATCTATGATTTATGCTAAATTTTGGATTAAAGTGGCTTATTCCTACAAACAAACTGACCAATCTATGATCTATGTCAATTAATAACTAACCTATATTTCCCCTTGCTTTGATTGTGGAATTAAGAAATTTTTTAAAGCTCTTTAGGAACTTTTTCTTTCTCTCTTCTTCTTCTTCTTTTCATTTCTTTTTTTTTTTTTCTTTTTTTTCTTCTTCTTCTATAACACCCTAAAATCGAAAGGGGGAATTGTCAGCATAACAAACATTGTGATTGTAATTTATATTGTGATTTCAATTTGTCCCAAAACCCTATGGAAGTTGCTCAAGAATATCCATGTATTTTATAAAAATAAAAGAAAAAGAGAAATGAAAAAAATCCTATATGACCAAAGGGAAGGAGAAGAGAGTATTTGGATAAACTTGATTGTTTATTTTGCTTAAAAAAAATAAGCTGAATAAAAATAATTATAGTTAAAAGAAAGTAAGAATTAAAAAAAAAAAATTAAATAGGTTTTTTTTTTAAGTAAGAACTTAAAAACTTGCACATAAGCCCAATAATGCAGCTTGCATGAGCTAAAAATCATACCCAATTTGATGTATCTTGCCTTACATCGTAATCACCTCATCATACCATCTAGAGGGTGTTCTAATAATTGTTTTATAATGTTGATTTGGAGTTAGGCCCTCCATGTTTAACATCAATTTGTTGGCTTATAATTTTGCCGGCAAAAAAATCCTCAATTCTTTAATTGAATCATCGATTAGAAGCCAACTAGTTAAAGACAAAGTCAACAAACAAATGATCCCACTTGACTTTATTCTCTGTCCTTAGCTCCCAAACTCCAACAAATTATTAAAGTCATCACCTTTAATACTCAACCTATAGCTACAAACACATCATTGCTCATCCCACCAATTAAGATGATAATTGATAACCCATTAGTCCTCAAGAAAATTCATTCTTCAATAGACAAAAGAGCAAAGCAAAGACTTGCAAAACCCGCAAAGGAATCCTTGACCATGAGACACAAGCCAACCATGTTGCACACATATTCACATTGTACACACTCTTTTCAAAGACAAGCTTTCCTTTATTTCTCTCTTTACAACATAGTCCAAAACCATAACACAAAAATCAGATCCAAAAATGCCAGCCCAAATCATAAACTTGTTCCTAGTTTTGATTTGTTGCTTTTTTACTCCACAAACGGCAGAACCTTAAAAAAAGTACTAAGAAAAAAAAAAAAAAAAAAAAAAAAAGGCACCTAAAATATTCCATAATTAAATAGAGAAACACTTTTTTAGTGCATATAAACATTGAATATTTTAGGGAACCTTGACATGGTGGATGGTTTACAATCTTGAGGAATCTGTCAGCTTTTCTAGCAAAAGGAAAAAAAATCACCACTCAAGGCTGCAATTCTGACAAGCATTCACACTATCAAAAGCCATGGCTAGAGGTTAAAGTGATGGGCTACAAGTAATAAAGAACTGAGAGAGTAATAGACAAAGTAGCCAAGGCCAATAGTAGAGTGTTGGGAGAGACTGTTCTTTGTGAATCTCCCATAGCTAAACCAGCTAACCATGACCCATCTGCTAACTCTGCTTCTCCAGATCCTGACCCGGATCCTGATCCAGACCCAGACCCAGTAACCGAATAACCTAACCCGGATTCTGACCCTGTCCCGGATCCTGAACCGGCAACCGAATACCCCGACCCGGATTGTGTACCGGACCCTTGTGATGCTGTTGATGTCATTGGTGTTGAATAACTTGAAGATTTCTGACTACACAACAGAAATTAAGAGAAACAATAAATACTCACATTGGCTGAAACAGTGAGCAACCATACCGATTTATAATTTTATAAATACTCCAACAACCTCAATAAAAAAGCCCATGTTAACTATACATATAAAAAAAAATTCCAGAAGATCTGAACACACAATAAAGAACAAAACAGAATAAAATCAAAGCATTAAAAGGGTCATCTTTGGCATTATGGCATTGCCACTATCCACCCACCACCACACTCAACTAATCCATCATATCATTTCTTTTTTAATAGATATGATAGAATTTTACAGTGTCAGCCCGTCAAGTCACAATAATTAGTTTATAGGTTCGAACCGTGATCTCTTTTTCTACGAATAGAACTTTACTAGTTGAATAGAGATTTACTAGTTTAATAGATAATATAGAATTTTATGACATTAGCCCCTACAATTGGTTTTTATAGGACCGTGATCTCTTATTCGACTAAGATTTACTACTTGAATTAACTAAAATCTCAACATAACTGAAAATGAAAGTTAAACTAACCCTAAAAAATCTAAAAACTGATTTTCATTACCTTGGAGAGGAAGGGCAAAACGTCACCGTATAATCAGCACCAGTACAAGTGAAGGTACTCGTGGCATCATCGTACGCGTAGCTATAGGATTTAGGACATGCAGCCTTGAACATCTCCGAATAGATGGACGGTTTACACGTGGCGGGTGAGCCGTACGCGCCGCTGCAACAATACTCCGGTGTCCCAAACGCTTCACACGCGCTCTTACACGCGTCACCTTCGCCGACCCTCAACTCGGGTGGGCACTGTTGGTTCAGATCCGAAACGCAACCCGTCGGAGTGCACAGACCCGACCCGCCACTCCCTTCAACAATCATTGGAAGATTGTACCCATCAACTAAACTAACATCGTAGAAGTCTTGCCCGCCCGACCCGAGTGTGAACTCGGCTAGAGTAGCGGGTGGGGCAGCTCCGAACCCGTTGCATTCTACTTGGCCGGAGCCACAGTCGCCTGTGAGACACGACCCGGATCCGGATCCGTCGAAGCTACACCCAGTTCGGGCCCAGAAACGACCGGACCACCCAGTTGGAGCTTGGAATGAACGTGAAGTGTCTTTTGGGAGCTCGAATCCTGTGCTGTCGAGTCTAGGACTGCCTGCATTTGCAAGAATACCTGGCCATACAGTGTTTTCACACCTGTTTACAAATGTGAACGTAGCACCTGAAACACCTGGTACATGAAAACACATGGTCACAACTTTGTTAGTGTAAGAAAATGAGAATGTGAAAGAGACCCAGACGAGAAAATGGAAAACCCATCAAGAAAAACCAAGTTTTTTGTTTTTTTTTTTTTTGGTTACCTCTAGTAGTGAGAAGTAGAAGAAGAGTGAAGCTGAAGGAGAAGAAAGATGAAGTAGCCATGAGTGATTGTGTTAATATTTTTTCTCCTAGGGACTAGAAAATGAGGTATTGTGTGGTTTTGGAGGTTGATAGTGCAGAGAGAGAGGAGCAAAGAGAGAACAATGCCAGGGTTCTACGGCTTGGTTAGGAGTGAATGAGTGAGTGCTGGGTACTGACAACTGACAGCAATAGTTTCTGGGGTTCAGATCAATGAGCAAAAAACGACAGTAAGTTCCTGGGGAGTGGGGAGACAACCAAGCAGAGAGACAGTGTAGTCACTCACTTGGTCAGTGAAGCAAGCTGGAGAGATATCCCTAATATAAATCAAACCAAATAATATAATTGAATCTCTCTCTTGCTCTCTCTGTGTGTGTAATGTAATTCCATCAGTTATATAGTCAGAGTTTTAATTATGGCCATTTTACACTCTCATTCTTTGTATTTTTTATGAATTGTTTGGTACCGTTGCACTCCTCAAAGTTCTCTCTGTTTGTTTCACGGCGTGAAGTTTTTTTTTTTTTTTTTTTTGAAGGGTAATAAATTACAATTACCACTCCAGTCCAATTCCTTTGCATCAGTTTTAACTTTATTTTACTTTGTATTTATTTTTTGAGAAAACACTTTGTTACTAATAATCCTAGGCACAATTTTGAAGTATGATGGTGGGAACATGTAAAGATACTCCTATATCAATTATATGTCGAGTTGTAGCAAAAGTTGTATTATTTTATATAGTCTAAGCATTATTCCATTATTGTACTTAACATGTATTTTATTCTATGATATTTATTTATAGTGTGATTAGTTCTGTGACAAATGTTTTCTATTTTAAAAGAATTGAACTATTTAACAAGTATCAATATCTTCTAATAAAATTGAAGCAAATGACCGTTCAAACCCTAAATATTAAGAATGAAAATCAACCATAAAGAGTGGTGAAATTATACTAGTGGCATGTACATCATAAGTATTAGGATAGTTTAATATTTAAAAAGTATACAATCTAAATGATATAAAAATTTTGCATTTTTATAATGATGGAAAAGGGTAACTGTAGGGTCAGTTTTTGCGGCCCGTGCCCAAGGAAGTATGGATTCGGAGCTCACCGAGCCCAAAACAATAAATTTTGTAGAGAGTGGGTGAAAGAGCTAAGCTAATAATGAAAATAACAGTATTAAACGGCAACACCAATGGGAGGGTTTGGATTAATGTGTTCTCGGACTGATATGAGTGCCATGTCCGAAGAGGTGCTTTTCATTGATAATCTAGGATTACAATTCCTGGAGCTACAGGAATCAAATATATTCTTTTCTATCTCCTATTTTTCGATCCCCTACTATCAGAGGCACCCTTCCCTTATATAGCACTGCCTTCCTACATCTCCTTCGTCCACTTGTTCATCATCCAGGCACCCATTTGAGTGCATGTCCCATCACCCCACTTTTAGCCTTATGTGAGTGGCGGTAGCTGAGAAAGCACTGTTCAGGGGTCTTATCCACATAAATGCGGCCAGGAAGGCAGGTGCAGTGCATTAAATGTGGCGGTTGAAGTATGCCTCCTTGATATTTCTCTGTTCCCGTTAGCTTCATGCGTGTCCGAGATTCCTTTCTCTCTTGACACTTGTCAAACAGATCACTTGAACCTCCCATGCTCGTGTTGGGTCAAACCTCTTCGGATCCGAGGATGTTGGACTACTCGGACATATGAACATCTCCTCGGATAGTACACGTGCTCATCTTAAGGCATTCCCCTTTGACATGGGCCTCTGACTGAAGGCCTCGCCTCCTCGGATGAAAAGTGTTCCTCATTCAGGGCCTTGGGCCCACTAAGTTGGGTTGGGCTTTTCTCCCCCCACAGTAACAATTGGCCAATCAATAATGGGTAAGTAAGGGGGAGGGGTTGGAAGGGTTTGAACCCTAGTGCCCAAATACCATTAGAGATATTAAAATAACTAGATTATTTTTTAGGATTCTTTTGATTGGAGAGATGGAAAAGTAGGTGATAAAAAAGTAAGAGGATAAAAAATATTTTAATTTTCTCTAATTATGTTTGTTTGGGAGGATGGAAAAGTAAGAAAATGGAATATATAGTTTGTATAAATTTACTCTTATATCCTGATTATATAATATAAGAAATAATATTTTTTTAATCATTAAATAATAATAATAATTTACTTTTCTATTATATTACATTTTTTTTTGAATTAAAAGTGAAAACTATTAATTAATTTTTTTTTTAAAAAAAACGTTAATTAAGAAAAAAACCACAGTTGATTTTTAAATTAAAAAAAAAGCCAAAAAAACGTTGACGGGAAAATCAAAAAGCACGTTGGAGAGGAAAAGAATCAAAAAAGCAAAAACACATTACATGAAAAGGAAAAGAACAAACCAAAAAAAGGGTGAAAACGTGAGAGACATACCTAGCAATGTGAGAGGTATTAATGGGGGTAATTTAGTAATACCAATTGTATCAAGCTTTCACACTTGTTTTCTCTCCAAAATGGAAAATCAATTTTTGGCAAGTCAGGAGAGAAAATGTCTAAGCCCCAACAAAAATCTTTCTACTTTTCTCTCCTTACCAAATAACCTAAAAATCCTCCTTTTTTTCATTTCTTTTCTATTCTTCCTATTCCACCTCCAACCAAATGTAGCCTTAGAAACCACGATTACTTAGAAGTGATTATAGTAGTTCTTTATGTGTCGAAACACCAATATTTGAAGATCTAAATTGTAAAAAGAGGGTCATATGTGTTTCTTCATTTGAGTTGAAGATCCAAAACACTTTTATTGTCTAACATGGACCTCATTAGAGGGGAACAATAATATTTTATTAGACAAAGTTTACCTATGACCAATTTGGATGAATTGCTCCAAACTAGGTTAGGTGGCACAATATTAATTTGACATGTGTCCTAGGTTAGCATAACTCACTTAACCATAATTAGCACATTTAAACTGAACAAAACAAAACCTCAACATCCCCCCCCCCCTCATTTCTCTCTCTATCAACCCCCCTCTCTCGCTCCACTAGTTCACCCTAACCCTACCTCCTCTTCCAACATTGCCACATCAAACATCATCATATAATTCAACAAACCAGACCACCATCACAAACACCAACAAAACCAACACACTCAACCCTTCCTTCCTCTGCTTGCTCCTTCAATGTTGTACTTTATACCATTGAAAATAATGGAACTAGCACAGAAGAGAAAGAGCTCGAGAGAGAGAGAGAGAGAGAGAGAGAGAGAAAATACTAAAAGATAGAGTAAGGGAGTGTTATAGAGAGAGGGAAAAAGGATGGGTCAGATTATGAAGAGGAAGAAGAAAGGAAGGCCATCAAAAGCAAATCTAGTATGTCAAGTAATGGAGTCATTGGCAACAGCCTAGCACGAAGCTTAATAGAGTCTTCAACTCCAGAATTTTAGGTAAGGTTAGGACAAACTAATGGTGTTAAGGAGAGAGGAATCGATGAAGAGAGAGTGGTTAGGGTTTTGTTTTACTCGAGTTAAGTGTCCAGAGTTTGGTTAGTTTGGCTGATCCTAGATACATGTCAGCTTAATAATGTGTCACATAATCTAAATTGGAGGAATTCTTCCAAACTGGATTGTAGGTAAACTTTGTTCTATGCTATTACTCTACCTAGCCCTTTGTATTGGTTGATAATTTTTAAAGCATCCCCTGGACTTTTTAGAAATACATTAGCTCCTTTGTTTTGGTTTTTTGTTTTTTGTTTTTGTTTTTTTTAATTTTTTTTTACTACGAATCAGCTTGCACAATTGTCCCACACTCCACTATACTTTGACCTTTTGCCTACTTTCAACCATTGAACACTTAAAAGGTTGTTTTAGTATAGATCATTTTCACTAATTAAGTTTCAAAGAATTTTTTTCCATATTTTTAATACGACTATTTGATCAAAGCAAACAGCAGTACTGTTTTTGTCATCTAATTCTAAAGAACAATTATATACAATGGTTTTTTTTTTTTGGTAGAATTTATATATAATGGTCGTTTCTCCCCATTTGCAACATATAGTCTGTGTTCTAACTTGTTTTTTTTTCATTGAAAAGGAGTGTTGTAACTTCGTACTGTGTAATTTAAATGTGTATCATATGTTAGGCACCATGATGTAAAATTTTGAATAACACCTTTCACTTTTGGTAACCGTCAAGTAAATTGATTTGGTAGACATCCACCTATAACGCCAAGCACATATAAGCAAAAAAGGAGAACATTTAAAAAATAGAAAAAAAAATATATATATATATATATATATATATAAAATACTACCCTGTAGTGTTTATTTTGTCACTTTTCATAACATATGCTTATATTATATGCTTTGATAAATTAAATTATCTTTCACAAATTAGTTAGTGAGTGAGTGAGTCTTCAGTTTATAAGTCTCACTAGTACTTAGTGTTGTAAATGTTAGATCATTTTGGAAGTATTAGTGTTGTAAATCTTGTCTTTCCACTCCCTTCTTTCTTATCCCTTGTGTCTTCTGTCTATATTATCTCAAAAAAAAATAGAAAAAAGAAAAGAAAAAGATGGTGGCTTTATGCGTCTAGGCTAACCATGAGATAACAGTAGTACACTAAAAAATAAATTAACTGTTCATTATTTCTAAAATTTATATAGTGAAACTTACAAGTTAAAACTATCTTCTCATCACTTTAAATAAAAATGGAAATAAATTCATTACACACTCACTATTCACTATTGTCTACTTTGTACCCACTTTCTTTTGAAATTGTAATTTTAAAACTTGATTTCAATTAAAATTAAAATTGTAATGAGTACACATGTTTAATTGAAATTGTATTTTTAAGACTCAATTTTAATTTATGTGCCAGTGTTAATACGCTGAGTTTGTAATAAATCAATAAAAAGACATGTGATTATAAAATTATTTAAATATTATAAGTAAAAATTATCATCTATACTATCTATTAAATGATTTTCCTCTTTGAACTAGAATTTTATATGATTTAAAAATACTCACCCTACCCTTAACAAAGGAAAAACTTAGGGACAATTAGATAAAAATATATTTTCAGCTCCGCTTAAAATGCCTACAAAATAGGATATTCTCTTACTAATCCATGTCTTTAAAAAAAAATAATAATAATCCAAAACTATACTATCTATAAGAAGATTTCCCTATTTGGACTAGACTTTTATATGGTTTAAAAATACCCAAACCCCTACATTTAATAAAGAAAAAACTTAGGGACAACCAGATAAAAATATATCTCAAACTCCACTTAAAATGCCTACAAAATATGACACTTTCCTACTAATCTATGTTTTCAAAAAAAAAAAAAAAAAGCTTATCCAAAATTTAAATTTAAAATTTAAAAATAATTCTAAAAATTGAGATGAATGAAAAATTATGATACTAGACAAAAAAAAAAAAAAAAAAAAAAAGGACACTAGACCTATATGTTCAAAACAAATTCAAAATTGAAGAGAAGAAAAGAAAAATATGACACTAGACAAAAAAAATAAAAAATAAGTAAAAAGCTTCACCACACGAGCAAAACACATGTTAGGAGGCTAGTTAGTTATTTAGCCCCATTTGGTAAAGTAGTTTAACAACATGTTTTCAGTTTTAAAACAATATTACACGTATTTTCACACACTTTTTCACTTATACATATTTTAAAAAAATACAAACAACGTTACTAGAACAATATTATCAAACAGTCTCAAAATATTTAAAAAATTATACACTCTAAAATAAGTGAAGTAAAGTATTTGCTAGATGTAGATTGTACGAGACAGTTTCTTTCTCCCAAAAAAAAAAAAAATACTAGGGTCTGTTTGGTATATGTGTTTAAACTCATGTTTTCAGTTTTTAAACAATATTATACGTATTTTTATACACTTTTTCACTCATACGTATTTTCAAAAAAAAACTGAAAACTGTTGTTTAAACACACCTATCAAACGGGTCTAAGTATTAGAAAATTATTGTGTACTCTCGAAGTATCATAAATGTATACTCTCTCATCTCATATAAATAATGAGTCTCACTATAAATTAATTAAATTTATGATAGGAACTATAATAAAAACTACACATTTATAATTATATGAAAGTAACCAATAATTTTTTCTAGTATTTTTTTTTTTTTTTGGAAAGGAAAATAATTTGGAGTTAAACCAAATAAAGTGTCGTACAAACCAGCCTACACAAAAATGCAGAAACATTACAGCATATCATATTGTAATTTTTTTTTCTTTTTTTTTTAGTTTCTCCAAAAAAAAAAAGAAAAGATTGTAATATTTTTCCCTAGTATTTGACAACTTGTATTTGCTAGTTGTAAATTGCCCAAGACAGCGTGATTTATTCACACACATTAATGCAAGTCAAAAAAGAAACAAGCTTTGGCAAGTACTAGGACCCACTAAAGCTCCTTTTTTACAACCTTTATGTCACAATCACCATATCGACAAAGATGCACATTCTGGATCCACGTCACTAGTTGAGAGGTGGGTTTCACTCTACTACTATTGGCTATCTATGCCATATCATAATATTGTGACCGTTGTTTACTTGCCACGTGGGATGGGGTAGGAAGTTTACAATCATGGCAAAAGCATAGGATTCCCTACGTCTCTCTTCTTTTCATGATCCAATATTGGAAGCATAGTATTTTTGACTTTATAAATTATTTGTGTTGGAAATTTGTGTGCAAAAAAATTTATAGAATATTGAGTACTCTGACACTCTTTGCCTTTTGCCTAGGGAGAAGCAAAGATAATTGACAATTTCCTATTTTTCATTAATGCCCCCATGGCCCATCCTTTTTTTTTTTTTTTCCTCCTTGGGCAAAAATACAAATACAAAAATTGGTGAACTACATTACAAAATATAAAACTTAGGTATGGTATACTAAAGGCCACATGACTTTGTTGAATTTTGAGACATAAACAAAAGTTACAATAACCTAGTTCTTAATTTGGTACATTTATAATTTTTTAAGAATTAAAAGAAAAGTTTTTAAATTTCAAAGACTAAAATCAAATCTGACTTAAATTTTAACTATCAAATATATGTTTTTAACAAATAAAATAAATGATGATATTTCAAAGATATATTTTATATGGGTTTTGCATATTTTAGTATACTATTTTTGGAAATTTTTATGAGGAAATTAAAAAATAATTAACTTTTTTTACAATTTTTTCAATTTCGAACCAAACCCTTTTTATATAAATTAAACAAAATAATATTAACAATTAAACACAAGTCAAATAAAGATAGATTTATGTACTGATATACTAACTAAATTTGGAGTCACTCGATTTTTTGACTATGCTAATTTAGATAATCCATTGACTGTGGTGGAGGACTTGCTAACTTTTGATAAAACTAAACTTTATTGTAACTTATTCGTATCTAATATAATTTCAGTGTATTACCAAAAGAAGAAGAAGAAGAAGAAGAAGAAGATAGATCTGTGTTTGAATATTAGAGGTGGGAAACAACAGTTGCCACATATATGTTTTGGGTAACGATACCTCTACCGGTAAAAATGATACATTTGATGGTAATTTTGTCAAGTTTAAATGATAATTCACATGATGGCTCTTTGAAGGGGGGGGGGGGGGGGGGTGAAATCCCTCTAACTCAACCTAACTTGATTCATGCCAACTCTAGAGGCATGATCAAGAGCAATAAAATATGGTTGTCACAAATCAAGCCCCCTGGTATAGTAGTTTAACAACATATTTTCAGTTTTTAAACAACATTACATGCATTTTCACACTCTTCACCCATACTTATTTAAAAAAAATACGAACAACGTTACTAAACGACCCCCAACTTTTTTAAAATATAGATAAATTATTTACTATTTTATTGACTAAGCACAATCAAGTAAATATGAAATTACATTATTTTTAATGGATAAAATTGTAGTTACCTTTGCATGCCCTTTGGTTGCTATTTTGGGAAGAGGGGGGGAAGGCGGGTAAAACTCTTGTCATTAAAACTAGGGACAAGGGTAAGTTTCAATCGATCTATAAGGCCATTATCACTATCTCAATGGACCCAAGAATATTTTACAATCAAATATCGAATCAGTGCATGTTCAAATAAAAAGTTTTTATTCTTTCTCTTAACTATGAAAATGCAAGTAACCCTTACGCTAACTCACTCACGGCTCTCTAATCAATAAATAAATAGTGCCCTATTTTGATATAGTATATATATAAAAAAAATAATGGGTAGATGTAAGAAGTGCAAATAAATATTTTAATTTAGTTTTATTTAAATTGTTGAACTCAATTGTATCTTTATTGGTCAATTATATTTTATTTTAGATATTAGTAATTAATTAGATTTTTATTTAATTTCTTAAGTTAAGGATATTTTTTTATGCAATTATTGAAATTTTCCAAGTTAATTGAAATTAGGATTTCTTAAGTTAATTAGAATCAAGGTTTAGTCTATATATGCACAGTATCATCTCTTATTGAGACAATTTACAATTTGACTAATTAATTTCTCTTGGAATTTTTCAAATGATAAAATTTGGCTACAAACTTGGTTAATGTAGCCTAAGGCTATAGCTTCACTCAATATATTTTTATTGGATGTGAATTTTGACAAATCCATCATTGATTTACATTTTCTTTTTATATCCCCTGTCCTTCCAAACTTTCGAGAATATCAAAAATCAATAGCCATGTTATCAATCAATTGTTTAAATTGAAATTTTTTGTAGTCTAAAATTATATATAAAAAATAAGTTTATGGATTATAGAGTAAATAAAATCTGATTGGCACAAAATCTGACATGTGTGATAAGAACATAAAAAACATGCAATCCAATGATTTAATTTTCAAAATATGTAATTATTTTAATTTTTTTAAAAGAAATTGTAACCTTAAAATACAATCAAGTTTGTAATCAAATTTTATCTTTTTTTCAAAAGTCTAGTACCTATACCGACTCCAGCCAACCCCAAATACTGCATCCTTAATGTTTTCTTCTCTATTGCTTGGTGGGATGGCACCTTCAATTGACGAACCATTCACCATGCTTTTTTTTTTTTTTTTGGGTGATACTTTAATATTATATTTGTAAATATTTATTTGACTTTCTCCATAAAAAAGATTTATTCTAATACTATACTAAATTAACCGTTAAAATTTCATACTTCTCTTCTTTTAATTAGTTACTTATTTTAGATTTCTATTAATTTTGTTCATACTTTTTCGTGTTAACTGTTAAGGTGAGAATATTAACAAAACCATTCCCATGAGAGGATTTTCTCTGGTTTTGAGGTTCTCTATGATTTGGTTAGAACGGGAAAATTTGCTAAAAAAATGGTGTATTTTTGCTTGATGGTGTTGTGCGTTATTCATTTTGTTAGACATTTGCAAACAATAAAGGAACAGCTATGCATCTGTACATCAACGTATATAATTGTACTACGTGAGGAAGTTGTATATATCCATACACTTTTTTTTTTTTTTGAGAAACTCCATACACTTGGTCATACATTCTATAGTTAAATTGAATATTAAATTTCTTCTTGGATTAATCATGAGAAAAAAAAATCTTCTTGGATTATAAATACCCACTTTTTTTTTAATGAGATTGTAAATTTGTAATACCCACTTGCTTGTTAATTTTGCTGTCAAAATATTAACTTTTCTTTAAGTTAAAACATTTTATCAGAAAAACCCTATAGTTATTCTTCTTCCTACAACAATGCTATAAAATCCTACTAAGGTGTCCAACCTCAAGTAGGTCACCCCCATCTCTTTAGGGAGATTTGAAACACAGATGGAAGCATGATTTCCACTGCTTTTCACCGTTTTAAGCCTAGTGATATATGATTGATATTTGATGCTATTCTCTCAAGTAGGATACACTTTTACGATTCACATTATTAGAAGGTCCACACCACACGATTGCAAAGACCATTCAAACCACTTTCATGAGAAAGTGAACGATTGATCTGGTTGCCTAATAGAGAAATAAAAGGAAAAAATTTTAAATTTGAAAAGTAAAGCGTTTTGCTTTTGTTTTCTACCCTCATGTAAAAGTGAATTTTCTTGCTTTTGTTTAAGATTAAAGTTAGCTTTTCAAAGAATATTAATGTGAAGAATAATTGAAAACCATTTGTTTTGGATGAACAATGGAAAGCATTGACATGAGTGAGATGGTGGGGTAAAAATCGTTGAAATGATTCAGCTAGTAGACAAACGTGACCAGTCGGCTTTTGGAATTTATGCTGCCGTTGATGTGAGTGTAGGGATGGCAATAGGGTAGGCAGGGCGAATAATGTTCATAGGATCCCATCACTGTACCATCTCCACTTTAGGGCGGGAAAAACTTGTACGGGACGGGTTTGAGGCAGTGACGGCTCTACATAGAGTCCAGGGTGGTCTTGTGAATAATGTTCATGGGATCCCATCCCTGTCCCGTCTCCTCTTTAGGGTGGGAAAAACTTGTACTGGACGGGTTTGAGGCACTGGCGGCTCTACATAGAGTCCAGAGTGGTCACAGGACCATCCTGGCCCGGAAAAAATAATAATTTTTATGTATAAATTTTAAAAATTTATGATTTTTTTATCCTTAAAAAAACTTTTTTTTAGGCCAAACATAACTAAACTGTGGACAAATTTTGGTAACAAACTTTGTAGTAAGCTAAGACTACAACTCTATTCAATATTTTTTTGGGTAAAATATCATTTTCGTCCCTAAACTATCACAAAAGTTCGTTTTTCATCCCTAAATTTTCAAAAGTTCTATTTTCGTCCCTAAACTATCACAAAAGTTATTTTTTCGTCCTTAAACTTTCAAAAGTTCTATTTTCGTCCCTAAACTTTTCCAAACGTATTGATTTTCGTCCCTCCCACATCAGCACTCTGTCAAGCCACGTCAGCACTCCGTCAGAACTTTTGAAAGTTTAGGGACGAAGATAGAACTTTTGAAAGTTTAAGGACAAAAAATGAACTTTTGTGATAGTTTAGGGACGAAAATAGAACTTTTGAAAGTTTAGGGACGAAAAACGAACTTTTGTGATAGTTTAGGGACGAAAATAATATTTTACCGTATTTTTTTTTTAATTGGTTGTGAATTTAAACAAATCCACAATTTAATTACATTTTTTTCTTATATCCTCCATATTTGCAAAATTTCAAGAAGATCAAAGATTAATAACTATGTCATCAATCAAATGTTTAAATTTTGAGTTTTTGTAGTATAAAATTATACATAAAAAATAAGTTTAGGATCGAATAGTAAATAACATCCGATTGACATAAAACTTGACGTGTGTTTTAAGAACATAGAGAACATGCAATTTAACGCTTAGATTTGTAAAATATGTAGCAATGTTAATTTGTTTAGTGAGAGTTGTAGCATTGTGCTACAACTTAGTTTGTAGCCAAATTTTGTTAACTTTAGTCCCTTTAACAATATATTAGGTTCTTACATAAAAAAAGTCCAAGAAAATTTTATTGAACTAAAATTTTAAAAGAAATGTAGCTTGTAACATTGATAATGAGACTATCATGTAATGATTTTAAAATAAGAAAATTTGGAGAAGGAAATTGTAAGACTTTATGTGTTTGCATGTGTGTGTGTGTGTGTTTTGTCGTTAATATATGAAGTTCTTTTTTTATTAGATCTTGTATAATTTAAGTTTCTTGATGATCACCCTCAAAAACATTTTTGGAGCCGCCACTGGTTTGAGGTGAGTTAGAGATGTTTTATTAATCCTAAGGAGATTAATGATATAAAGATGAAATATAAAGAAAAATAACAACTGTAAAAATATTAAGAGAAAATTAGAGACATATTTGTTGAAAATGATAATGAAATATTTATAAAAAAAATATAACTATGATATGTATAGTAATAATTAAATTGTAGTATGTATTAAATAAAATATGTATATATACATTCGGGGCGGGGTAGAGCAAGCAAATCCTATCCCCGCCCCATCCCCTATTCGAGGTAGGAAAAATCCACACAGAATGAAGAGGGGCTTTTTTGCAATTTTGCCATCCCTACATAAGGGGATGCCTCTAACACCTTAGAATGGAAAATACATGACAATGTGTACGAGAGAATCCAGCTAGTTTATACATGCAAGAAATCTAACATGTGAGTAGACCATACCATTAAGTGTGAGTTTGGGATTGCTTAATAAATCAGTTTTTTTTTTAAATTTTTTTTTATTATTATTTAGCTTATTTTTGCTACTATTCATGAGTTCCATTGCATTTTTTGGTACTATTTATGGGCTCTATTGTACTATTTCAGCTACTTTTTAACTTTATTTATAGTACTTTCAGCAAAAAAGTTTTCAGTTTCAGCTAAATAAGCTGTTCTCAAACAGACACTAATTAAGTAGCATATTATGGATGACCTAATGGATGAACAACCCAAGCAGCCCATAGACAACCAAGGTTGAGTGCTTTGGAATAGTACAAAATATGAGTATTGAAGAAAAGTAAATACAAATGAGTAACAAGGCCAAGCACTAAGTCTAAGTCCAAACAAACAACTACAAGCCTAAAATCTTGTATTTTTGCCCATATTGGAGAGTTTCTAAAATCTCACCCATAATGGAGGCAAACCAAAATCTCATCCAAAATAGGCATTTTTGGATATACATCACTGTAAGTTTCTTTAAAAAACTTTCTTCTCTCTCCCCATATGTGTGTATGTTAAAAATTATTAGTATTCCCAAAAAAAAAAAAAACTCACCCAAAATGGAAGTAGTTAAGTTATGCCCCTCGTTATGGGGTAATTTTGACCATAATAAAGAAAATAGCTAAAATTAAGGGAAACATTGCATAATCAAATCTATTTATTGGCAAACTAAGAACATGTATGAGAAAATTTCCTATACTTATACTAAGGTAATTTCATTTACCAAAAAATTTCACTAACTTAGGTATAAGAGTCAATAAGTTGCTGCAATGCTGTCACACCAGTGCTCACTGACGAAATTTACCTTGTTTTAAAGGTGTCGACTGTCGATGATCTAGATTGACAACACAATTATTGTGTGTCAAGAACAATTACAAATTTATCAAATCTTCCTTTAATATCTTATGAAAAAAACTTAACATATAAGTTAAAAAGTGGTATCTCATCGTGTCCTTAAAATAGAAAACCTGTTTCCTTTAACATATAAACAAGGGAACCGGTCTATTTCATTTACTTACATCACTTAATATTGCATTCAAATAAATGGTTAATGACTTTTAGGTCAAATGTCATGTCTTAGTGTTTCTAATAGAGATGTCTAAGGTTTGAATATCTCATTTCTCACTTGAAATATATAAAAAACAATATACATTGGAAACAAAAATTGATAATTGAGAATTCTTTGAAAACTTCAACTCAACTAAGAATGAGGTGTGTAACTACCTCCTCTATTAATAATATTCTAGGAATGTAATTGTAGGTTCTCATTATCTAAATAATGATTTTTAAGATATCAAACCCAATCTTGGTGCTCTGACTTGGGTGATCATTCACTTCAATTCGACCAATTGAGCTATGTCTTCTCATTTTAAGCCATGTGCTTGGATCATTTCTTGAGTTCAAGTTGGACGAGGACGAAAGGTTTTTAGGTCGAGCTTTTTACTTGATCAATCCAACTCACATGATGTGGTATAGTATGAAGATATGCTTCATAGCTTAATTAACAAATATATATATATATATGTGGGGCCAAGAAATGGTCAGGCAATCCCAGCCCACTCCCAACCAGGCCCAAGGCCCATGTCCGAGGACGCCCCCATTGACCGAGGACTGAAGTGTGGCACCCAGCCACCCTCTAAACAGCGCCAAGGATGATAGCATCCCCGGAAGTCCGAGGTCCTAGGACGCGCAAGCAGCACTTAGTCCGAGGGGGCCTCCCCGAGCATTCAAGGAGTGGATGGCGGGTACCAAATACCGGACATGAAAGCATGGTGGAGGAGCGCACCCCAGAGGAACTGTCACCTCCACATTAAATGCTCCCAACTAACGTCCTGGCCGCATTAATGAGGAAGGGACTCCTCAACAGTGCCACCTTGGTTGTAGCCACTTACAGAGGCAAGGGGAAGGTGGCTGATGGGACAGGCACTCAAGTGATGCCCTAATCCCTTTACAAATGTAGGGCTAAGATTGATTGGAAGGGGGATATATAATGTAAGGAATTCCTCCTAAAGGGGGGGACGGAAGGATGATGGTAATCTGCATGTACTGAGAGAACCTCTTGTTCATTTTAGGAGAAAGAAATTATTAGAACTCCAAGTTCTGGAAAACACGTCCGAGGAGCATTTTTACTTATCTCACCGCACGCTCAGCTTATCCAACCCACGTACAACTATGCATGGCCGTTGCATTCCGCGCTAGCGCCTAGTTCTTGAATCCCTCCTCTACAAATTCATTGCGGGGTACGTGGGGCTTTTGACCTGTGTCCACTGGACGTGGGCGACTAAAAACCCTGTCCCTACAATTGGCACCGTCTGTGGGAAGAACTTGTGTGTTGGTAAGGACAACAGTCAAGCATGGTAGGATCGGGCCCTCACCAAGCAACCCCCAATCGACCCGAACCGGCGAAGCCGCGGCATCATGGCGACTACGGCGACCCCGGAGGCGGTCAGAATGATAACGGACGATTTCGAGAAGGAAGCGTGCATACTTCGACGGCGAGCGAAAATCAAGCCCAGAAGCGCGATGCAGTCCAGGCTACGCAATCGGAGGAGGCCCATAGTCACGCCTCCCAGGCGAAGGACGATAAGGTGGCCATGCAGCGCGAGATAGACGATCTGAAGAAGAAGCTGCGCCATGCACAGCGAAGACAGCCTGAGCCCAACCCCGACTTGTTTTCTGACGACGAGAGTGACGGCGAATACAGACAAAGGTCGAGAACGCCCCCCAGCGAGACTTTCTCCCACGAGGAGGAGCACTACCAGAGGCGTAGGCGTGCCGACCGAACCTCCCGGGGCGTAGGAAGTGACGCCATGAGCAAGGCGTTGGACCAGCTCTCCAAGTCGCCCTTTACGCGTCGCATAGAGGAGGCGGAGCTTCCTCGGCGGTTCCAACAGCCGACCTTCATTGCCTACAACGGCAAGACGGATCCCGTAGAACACGTGAGCCAGTTCAACCAGAGGATGGCTGTCCACTCGAAGAACGAGGCGCTGATGTGCAAAGTTTTTCCATCTAGCTTGGGACCTGTGGCGATGAGGTGGTTCAACGGTCTGAGGACGAACTCCATAGACTCGTACAGACAGCTGACTCAGGCTTTCGGCTCCCGCTTTGTCACGAACAGCAGGCCTCCTCGGCCCATGAGCGCGCTGCTGTCCCTATCCATGCGTGAAGGGGAAACCCTTAAGGCCTACTCGGACAAGTACTGGGAGATCTACAATGAGCTGGACGGCAAGTATGACGCCGTCGCCATCAGTACGTTCCAGAATGGGCTACCAATGGGGCACGGCCTAAGGAAGTCCTTGACCGGAAAGCCTGCCACCAGCGTGCGGCAACTGATGGATCGGATTGACAAGTACAAGCGGGTGGAGGAAGATATGCTGCAAGGCAAGGGGAAGGAGAAAGCCTTCCCTCAGGAGAGGAGAGACTTCAGGTCGGACCGGTACAACAATGCCCGACCGAGGAGGGACTTTGGAGGAGAATCTGGAGCGTCCAATGCTCAAACCGTCAACGCAATATTCTGAGAACCCGTGCATAGGGTGCTGGAGAGAATAAAAGACGAGCCGTACTTTAGGTGGCCGAATAAGATGGCAGGGGAACCTGAGAGACGCAATCGGAATCGCTACTGCCAATACCACCAGGACCATGGACACACCACGGAGGACTGCAGGAACCTCCGGAACTACCTGGACCAACTGGTCCGGGAAGGAAAGCTAACGCACTTACTGCTCAACCCTGACAATCGCCAGGGCCAAACGTATCAGGAGCCCCGAAGGGACACCACCATGGGACAACCCGCCGGCACAATTAACATGATCCTGGCGGCTCCGGGGAGAACGGGCGCGGGCCCCTCGCGAGTGTTGTCCGTGGCCCAACCGGAAGCCGGGGAGTTACAAGCAGGGCCGAAGAGGGCTAGGAGGAGGTCCTGCCCACATTTGAGCTTCTCAGAGGAGGACAAGGCCGGAACCATCCAACCCCATGATGACGCCCTGGTGGTCACCCTTAGAATTGGGGGCTACGACGTGAAAAGGGTGATGGTAGATGGTGGCAGCGCAGCAGAGGTCATGTACCCGGACCTCTACAGGGGGCTAGGGTTAAAACCGGAGGACTTGATGCCGTATAACTCCCCCCTGATGAGTTTCGATGGGAAGCTTGTCATCCCGAGGGGCATGATCAGGCTGCCAATACAGACCGGCCCTGAAGTGGTAGAGGTGAACTTCATAGTGGTGGACACATACTCCCCCTACACGGCCATCGTGGGAAGACCCTGGCTCCATGCTCTAGGGGGCGTAGCTTCCTCCTTGCACCAGAAGGTGAAGTTCCCATCAGGGGACCACGTTCTGGAAATTCAGGGATGCCAGACCACCGCGAGGCAATGCACGGTGGCTGCCATATCATGTCAGCTCGACGCGCAGACCTCGGCCATCGCCGACAAAGATTTATAGCAATCAAAGGCCAAGGCAGCGTGGTCTAATGAAGCTGCCGAGGAAGTCAGGTGCGAAGATTTGGAGAAGGTAGTAATCGGTGACGATCCCGAGAAGTTCTTCCGGGTCGGGGCTCGACTGCCCCCAAACGAACAAGAGGAGTTGGTTGGGTTCCTTAGGAGCAATATCGACGTATTTGCATGGGACCCCTGCGACGCACCAGGGATTGACCCGTCCTTCATCTGTCACCACCTCAATGTTAACCCATCTGCGGTGCCCAAGAAACAGCCGCCCCGACGCCCTTCGAGGGAGCACGCTGACGCCATAACGGAAGAGGTGAATAAGCTCAAGCACGCTGGGGCTATCAAAGAGATTTTCTATCCCGAATGGCTAGCCAATACTGTGGTGGTCAAGAAGAAGAGCGGCAAGTGGAGGGTCTGTGTGGACTTTACCGACCTGAATAGGGCATGCCCAAAAGACCCGTTCCCTATGCCTCGGATCGACCAGCTGGTAGACGCGACAACGGGCCATCCTCGGATGAGCTTCCTGGACGCCTTTCAAGGCTATCACCAGATACCGCTGGCCCTGGAGGACCAAGAGAAGACTGCATTTCTGTCACCCATCGGGAATTATCACTACAAAGTAATGCCTTTCGGTCTGAAGAACGCAGGATCCACCTATCAGAGGATGATGACGAGGATGCTCGAGCCGATGCTGGGCAAGAGTATGGAGGTCTATGTTGACGATATGGTGGTAAAGAGTAAGGTAGTATCCGAGCATCTGGGAGACCTCGGCCGCACATTTGACGTCCTAAGAAAACACCAACTGCGCCTAAACGCCTCAAAGTGCTCGTTCGGGGTGGGCTCGGGCAAGTTCCTTGGGTACATGATCACCCATAGGGGTATCGAAGTTGACCCTGACCAAATCAAGGCAATCCATGATCTGAAGCCTCCGCAGAACCCCAAGGAGGTCCAGAAGCTTACTGGGATGGTCGCGGCTTTGAACAGATTCATTTCCCGATCGGCTGACAGGTGCCGACCCTTCTATCTCTTGATCAACAAATGGAAGGGATTTGAGTGGTCAGAAGACTGTGTCGTAGCTTTCCAACAACTTAAGGAATACCTATCCCAACCGCCTATCATGTCCAATCCTAACACCGATGAGGTCTTGTACGCATACCTTGCAGTGGCGCCCCACGCGGTGAGCTTAGTACTTATACGGGATGACAGTGGCGTACAGAAGCCAGTTTATTATGTCAGCAAGTCGCTGCATGAAGCGGAGGTCAGGTACCTGCCTCTGGAGAAGGCCATACTGGCCGTGGTCCACGCCACGAGAAAGCTCCCCCACTACTTTCAAGCTCACACAGTCGTCGTCCTGACCAAGCTACCCCTGAAATCTGTGCTTCGGACCGCCGACTACACCGGGAGAATCGCGAAATGGAACACAATCCTTGGGGCTTTCGACATTAAATATATGCCCCGGACATCCATAAAAGGACAGGTTCTGGCGGATCTGATGGCCGAATTCACCGAACCCACCGTGGAAGTAGCCCTCGGGGAGGAGAGCTCGGATGAAAAATCAGTTGGGGCAATCTCTAACCCGGAATCACCGCTTTGGAAGGTGTATGTTGATGGCGCAGCGAACCAGAGGGGGTCCGGAGTGGGGCTAGTGCTAGTATCCCCCGAGGGTCACGTCGTAGAGAATTCCCTGAGGCTCGGATTCTCCGCTACTAACAACGAGGCCGAGTATGAGGCGCTGCTACAGGGGATGGTCATGGTACGGAAGATGGGAGGAAAATCAGTAGAGGTGTTCTCGGACTCGAGATTGGTGGTGGGACAGGTCAACGGACAAATGGAAGCCAGGGACCCAAGAATGGAAGAATACCTGAACCAAGTCCAGCGCTTGAAGTCGGAGTTCGGTCTCTTTACCCTGTCCCATATTCCTCGGAGTGGGAACAGTCATGCGGACTCATTAGCCACGCTCGCAACATCCACGGCGGAGGGTCTGCCCCGGGTTATACTTGTGGAGCACCTAGAAAGGGCGAATGAAATGGCTAGGGGATCGGTCCTCGTCAACCAGATCGGAGCGGGGCCCAGCTGGATGGACCCCATAGTGAAATTCCTTAAAGACAATGTCCTGCCCGAGGATAAGACGGAAGCTGAGAAGGTACGGAGAAAAGCTCCTCGGTTCTGGCTATCTGAGGATCTCCGATTATACAGGCGCTCTTACTCTGGGCCGTACCTGCTGTGCGTCCACCCCGAGGCAGCGGAGTTATTGCTCGAAGAGCTGCACGAAGGAATTTGTGGGAGCCATACCGGAGGGAGATCCCTGTCACACCGAGCTGTCACGCAAGGGTATTGGTGGCCGGGAATGCAACAGGAGGCCCTAGAATATGCCAAGAAGTGTGACCAGTGCCAGAGGTTCGCCCCGAACATCCACCAACCAGGGGGGGTCCTCAACCCTTTATCCAGTCCCTGGCCATTCGCCCAGTGGGGCCTGGACATTGTAGGTCCCTTCCCGAAGGCACCAGGGAACAAGAGGTACCTGCTGGTGGCCACGGACTACTTCACGAAATGGGTCGAGGCCGAGCCCCTGGCCAACATTAGGGACGTGGACGCCAAGAAGTTCCTCTGGAGAAACATTGTTACGCGATTCGGGGTCCCTCATACCCTCATCTCGGATAATGGGCTCCAATTCGACAGCAAGGCCTTCAGGAGGTACTGCTGTGAACTCGGGATTACTAACAGATATTCGACGCCCGCCTACCCCCAAGGAAACGGACAGGCGGAAGCCGTCAACAAGGTTATCGTCAATGGGTTGAAGAAAAGGTTGGACGACGCCAAGGGAAGATGGGTCGAAGAGCTGCCCCATGTCCTGTGGACGTACCGGACTACCCCTCGGCGGTCAACAGGAGAAACGCCTTTCGCCATGACCTATGGCGCTGAGGCGGTGATCCCCCTAGAGACGAATTTCCGGACACTACGAACAAGCTTTTTCGCTCCCAGCAGCAATGATGATCTGCTGGGAAGGAACCTAGACTTGGTGGACGAACGGAGGGAACAAGCGATGATCCAGCTGGCCTCTTACCAGCAAAAGCTCAAACGAGGATATGACACCAACGTGAAACTCAGGCCGCTGGCACCAGGGGACCTGGTACTGAGAAAAGTCGTCGGGGCTGCCAAGAACCCGTCCTGGGGGAAGCTGGGGCCCAATTGGGAAGGCCCCTACCGAATTACCTCGGTAGCGGGGATAGGTGCATACTATTTAGAAGATTTAGACGAAAAACCTGTACCTCGCCCCTGGAATGTAAATAACCTGAAAAGGTATTATTATTAATGAAGCAGTCTTTTTCGAATTCTAACTCTAAACCTGTTTCAATTTTGGGATAGCGCGTCCAGCCGGCAAAGCCCAAGTGTTAGACAGAACCAAGGCACTGCATGGTCCTCGGACTCAGGCCTGTGGGGAAACTAACTACTTCAAATTACCAAGTGTTAGACAGAACCAAGGCACTGCATGGTCCTCGGACTCAGGCCTGTGGGGAAACTAACTACTTCGAATTACTAAGTGTTAGACAGAACCAAGGCACTGCATGGTCCTCGGACTCAGGCCTGTGGGGAAACTAACTACTTCAAATTACTAAGTGTTAGACAGAACCAAGGCACTGCATGGTCCTCGGACTCAGGCCTGTGGGGAAACTAACTACTTCGAACTACTAAGTGTTAGACAGAACCAAGGCACTGCATGGTCCTCGGACTCAGGCCTGTGGGGAAACTAACTACTTCAAATTACCAAGTGTTAGACAGAACCAAGGCACTGCATGGTCCTCGGACTCAGGCCTGTGGGGAAACTAACTACTTCAAATTACTAAGTGTTAGACAGAACCAAGGCACTGCATGGTCCTCGGACTCAGGATTGTGGGGAAACTAACTACTTCAAATTACCAAGTGTTAGACAGAACTAAGGCACTGCATGGTCCTCGGACTCAGGCCTGTGGGGAAACTAACTACTTCAAATTACCAAGTGTTAGACAGAACCAAGGCACTGCATGGTCCTCGGACTCAGGCCTGTGGGGAAACTAACTACTTCAAATTACTAAGTGTTAGACAGAACCAAGGCACTGCATGGTCCTCGGACTCAGGCCTGTGGGGAAACTAACTACTTCGAATTACTAAGTGTTAGACAGAACCAAGGCACTGCATGGTCCTCGGACTCATGCCTGTGGGGAAACTAACTACTTCAAATTACCAAGTGTTAGACAGAACCAAGGCGCTGCATGGTCCTCGGACTCGAGCCTACGCGGGAAACCACTGCCTCCAGGGGGCCTATGTGGTAATAATTAATGCCACCATTTGCCGACGTGCAATTGAAGTTAAAATCGTACGAGTATGGAAAAACGGATAGCATGCAAGTAGGCAAACAACCACGAGAAGTAGAAAAAGAAACAAAGCTTACATTTCATTGAGTCCAATAGAACCATACGATACGGATTACATTATAAAAAAAAAGAGGGAAAAAGAAGATAAAAAAAGAAAAGAAGGGGCGGTAAAGTAACGCTAGCAGAGGCGCCATGGGGCATACTCCTTCTGCTCAATCGCCTGCTCCTGTGGGTGGCCGGACCAGGGCATCTCCGGGGCCCTTTGAGCTCTGGCTGAGTGGGATAGCCTGCAGGGGCGCAGCGGAAGTAACAACTTCCTCAGCAGAAGGAACCTGAGTATCAGGGGGTGGCCCTGCAACCTGCTGGGGGGCGTCCTCGTTAGAGCCGTCGCTCACTTCTACCACCAGGGAAGGAGTATCCCCTTGGTCTGGCTCGCCAGTGGCCCCAGTATCCAAAACCTCCCCGCCTGAGGTAGCAGCAATTTCCACGGCGATTTCCTCGGGCTCAGAGCCGCCTGGACTGTCTTGGGCGGCCTCGCGGATGACAGGTGGATAGTACACGCTCTCATCTTTCCACAGCACAGAAGAGGCCTCCACACCAGCTTGCCTAAGGGCTTCCATCCAAGTCTCGGAGCAGTAGCGCCTACATAACCCAGGGACTTGGGATTTGTAGGCAGCTGCTGTCTCAGATGCCCCAGCAGCATAGGCAGCCTCCTCAGCCTCCTCCTTGAGGGACCAGGCTTCCTCCCTACCCTTCTCCGCCTCGAGCTTGGCCCTCACGGCTTCGTCTCTAGCGAACTCGGCCACTTTCCTGGCATCCTCGGCAGCAGCTCCTTTCTTCGTCAGGTCTGCAATCAGATCCTTTGCGATCTTCAGCTGCTCCTCTGCCTCACCCAGACGTTTCGTCTGAGTCTCGGCCTGCCTCTGCGCACCCTCGAGGCCTGACAATGCGCTGTCCCGAGCTTGGGTCGCGGTCTTCAACTCCTGCCTGGCCTTGGCAAGGTCCTCCTCGGACTTCTTGAGGGCCTGGGTGGCCTCCAAACGCCTCTTGCGCTCTTCCTCCGTTGCCCTTCCGTGGTCGTGGGCCATCTCCTCCAGCCTGAAGGTGGCCTGGACAGCCTGCCAAAACCAAAGCAGATGCATGACAATAAGCCGAGCTAAAAAAAAAGAAAAAAAAAAAAAAAGAGAAAGAAGAAAGGAGAGGGGCGCAAGTGTTGAGGCCTTACCATCCCCAAATAACGCTTAAGGCTGAGGAAGACCTCCCTACTCTTCATGGTCCCCAGCTGCTCCATATCCACGGGAAGTAGCAGGCACCTCTCCACGGCGTCGGCCACGCGCGAGCCTTCGCCCTCTCTGAAGTCCCTGAGGGAGGAATCGTCCCGTAGGGGAGCCCCATGAAGCATTGGGGCAGGCAGCCATGCCTGGGCCTCGGACGGGGCATCTACCTGCCTATCCTGAGACCTGGAGCCTATCCTTAGCTGCTTCGAGGGCCGCCGACCGTCATCCCCCTCGCGGGTTGGCCCAGATTTTTCCTCAACGGGCCTCTTGCTTTTGTCCTTCATCTGCTTGGAACCAGAAGGTTCGTGCCGAGAAGACGGACTCGTCCGAGGTGGAGGGGGAGGAAGCCTGGACTGGGCCGAGGTAGACCTAGTCTGAGGAGGACGATTCTTGGGGGAAGGGGGAGGGAGCTTCGGCTTGGACTTCCCCGGTGGCCCTTCGATCAGCTCGGATAGTGTGGGCTGGTCCTTCTTCTTGTAGCCCATCGCAAGCCGAGGAGAAATCTCGGGAGCCGAGGGGACTGCTGTGGTCGGTTGAGGATCACCCACGTCTCCAGTAGGTTCCTCGGACTGATGAATCTGCTCAAAAACGTCAAAATCGTCCCCTCCAGGACAAGGATCTGTAGCCTCCCTTTCCCCCTCAATGTCCTCTTCCGCAGCCTCTGAGAAGGTTTGGGAGGCAGAGGGTACTGCTACTGTGACGCCCTCCGAAGTGGGGAGATCCTTGGGAAGCTCGAACCCGTCCTCGGTCACTGCTATTTTCTGTAGGCGAGGATCCTTTGCTTTGATCACGTGCCTCGGAGCCGCGAATGACTTTTGGAGCGGCGTGTACCCCAAGATTTTGTGAGCGGCACGGACTTGGTGATCTGCTTCGTTCTCAAAATCTGCCGACCTGAGCACCTTCTGCAAGTCCTCCCTGTTAATCAAGTTGTAGCGAGGCGCGAGGGAGTGCGGATCTGCAAGAAGGAAATGCATTCGCAATTAGCAACCAAAACAGTACAAAAAGAAATAACGCATAAGATAAGTTGGAGTCTCTGAACCCCCTCCTATTCCTACTACCCGACCTGGTGTCCCCTCCGTCGTCGGGCAATGGATACCATCATGCCACGCCCCGGACACGATGAGAAAGTCCTCGTTCATTCCCTTGTTGGACTCAGGGAGGCACTGGATGAGCCGGACCCTGTCGTCCCTCGTCCTCATATAGTAGGACTTGTCCCTCAAGCGTTGGAGATTGTAGCAATAGTTCACATCATGATGGGTTAGTCTAAGCCCCATCTTCTCGTTCAGAGCGTCTACGCTGCCCAGAATTCTGAACATATTGGAGGCGCACTGAGTGGGGGCTAACCGGAAATATGACAGATAGCCCCTCGTCACTGGTCCCATAGGGATCCTCATCCCTCCTTCAAGAAAGGCGATGATGGGAATCGCCACCTCGCCCTCCTGCCTCCGGAACTCCCACTCCCCCTCCTCGCAGTACCTCAAGCCCACATTGGCTGGTATCCTATAGTCAGCGATGAATTTCTCCATCGCCTCCTCAGTAAAGACATACTTCTTGAGTCTACCCATCCCAAATGACGCCTAAGAGAGCTAAAGAAAGAGCAGATAAAAGAAGAGAAAGAGCAAAAGGAAGAAAAGCTCAGAGAGGGATAGAGTGACTTACAGAAATGAGGAAAAGCTCCTCGGACAGACTCTTTATGCTGAGGAGGGTGGTGGAAGTTTGGCTGGACTCTGAGTGGAAGCGCAAGGGCCCGTGATCATGGAATGGAAAAAGGTGGAGACGGTTCGAACGGATATTTATGCCCTGGATAGGAGAGCCGCGCGAATTTTCCCGCCCATAAATGCTAGGCGTATCACAGCCGTTCGATTGCTAACTGCCCTCCGAACGTGGGGAGCACAAAGCCGCCCGAATTTAATGCAGGACACGTCGCGCACACCGAAGCGCCAATAATGCACCTTGGGCAGACGCAAAAGCTCCAGCGCTGACAAAAGACCAGACATGATTGGACGTGGGGCGGGACTGGGGATATCAAAATCCCCCTTTCCGCCCGAGGAGGCGGATAGCAAGATTTTGAGGGGCTATTGTGGGGCCAAGAAATGGTCAGGCAATCCCAGCCCACTCCCAACCAGGCCCAAGGCCCATGTCCGAGGACGCCCCCATTGACCGAGGACTGAAGTGTGGCACCCAGCCACCCTCTAAACAGCGCCAAGGATGATAGCATCCCCGGAAGTCCGAGGTCCTAGGACGCGCAAGCAGCACTTAGTCCGAGGGGGCCTCCCCGAGCATTCAAGGAGTGGATGGCGGGTACCAAATACCGGACATGAAAGCATGGTGGAGGAGCGCACCCCAGAGGAACTGTCACCTCCACATTAAATGCTCCCAACTAACGTCCTGGCCGCATTAATGAGGAAGGGACGCCTCAACAGTGCCACCTTGGTTGTAGCCACTTACAGAGGCAAGGGGAAGGTGGCTGATGGGACAGGCACTCAAGTGATGCCCTAATCCCTTTACAAATGTAGGGCTAAGATTGATTGGAAGGGGGATATATAATGTAAGGAATTCCTCCTAAAGGGGGGGACGGAAGGATGATGGTAATCTGCATGTACTGAGAGAATCTCTTGTTCATTTTAGGAGAAAGAAATTATTAGAACTCCAAGTTCTGGAAAACACGTCCGAGGAGCATTTTTACTTATCTCACCGCACGCTCAGCTTATCCAACCCACGTACAACTATGCATGGCCGTTGCATTCCGCGCTAGCGCCTAGTTCTTGAATCCCTCCTCTACAAATTCATTGCGGGGTACGTGGGGCTTTTGACCTGTGTCCACTGGACGTGGGCGACTAAAAACCCTGTCCCTACAATATATATATATATATATATATATATAGATTTTACATTTGGAAGTGTAATTGCCATTACCTTATGGAAAAAGTTTAGAAATGCCTTAAAAGCATTAGTTTAGCAATTAACTTTAAAAACTTTTTATGAGAAAAGAAAAAAGAAATTGATTTTTATGACAGCTATTTATATTTTCCATTACAGTGATATTAATTTTTTTTTTAAATAATTCATTAACAAATGCCCTTGGAGCTCCGAGCTCCGATTAACCGGATCGTTATTATCTTTTGCAAATGCAGTTGGGTACCCTGAAATAGTCCAACCATCCATAGAAGCACTAGTAATCTCCCCACACGTGTGAAATAATGATAAATTTCCTAGGATGACCAACAATACAAATTTTAGAATAGTAGAGATTCGAAGTCAAGTCAATTATTACTTTATGAGACACTCAATTCAACTTGAAGAGCAATCTACACTCAATTTAACTTGAAGAGCAAACTACACTAACCCGATCTGGCTGGAATGAAATGAAATGAACTTTGTCTTATACATAGAATGACATAATTCATTCTTTAATTGGTTCATGATTAGCAAATTTATTGGGTCCGTGACACTTAACAAAACTTGATTAAGAAACAAATACAAAATCTTTCACTGATACTCTCCAAATCAATAGCCTTCTGTTTATGATTCCAACTTGAGAGATGCCCCTGGCATCAACGAAATCTCTCACGTGCAAGCTAATCATTGATATGTTAGATTTCCTCACGGCTTGTTGAATCATTAACAAATTTAGTTACGCAAGATTTTTCATAATTTTTTTTAACAATTAGGTGACACAATTGACACATAATAAAAATAAGGAAAAATTAAAAGTTTAAATCGTATTTTATAGTTGAGGGGTGCAATAAATTAAATCTTATAATTTTAGAAGTAACAAATTATATCTTAAGGTTTTAAAAAGTACCAAATTAAATTATATAATTTCAAGAGTAACAAATTAAACCCTAAACTTTTAAAAAGTAACAAATTAAATCTGAGTCTGTTTGGGTTGAATGATATTATATTTGGGGTTTAACATAGGTAAAGGTTTAATTAGTTATTTTTTGAAATTTTATTTGTCAGTTTTGAACTTATAAAGTTTAATATGTTACGCCCCTAAATTATAGTAAGATTTAATAATAATAATAATAATATTGTTATTATTATTATTATTAATGGTGGTCCATATAAATATGAGATTATCATAATTATGTGACAGTATAATCCATAATTAACACAAATATGTTACTTCTTTAAAATAAATATATATTTATTTATATTAATGATGGTTGATATGAAAATGACATTCTTCAAATCATAATTTTTTACTTTAAAAAATTGAAAAAAGGTTCAACAAATTTTATCTCTATAAAATTGCGCATCATTATCATTATCTTATGTGATTCTTTTTTTTTTTTTTTTTTTTTTTTCCCTTTTATTTTTTGACAATTGTTTAAAATATTTAATAGGTATGGGATTTTTTGAGGACTAGTTGCGGCGGCGCCACTCGGCAGAAACGGCGAATTGTTGCGGAAAGTGCAATGTGGATAAGATTTGACTATTCTGCTTTTTGAGACAAATGAAATATCTTCTTTTTTTTTTTCTTTTTTTTTTTTAAGTCTTTTCTACGTTTTTACCCATCTTTCTTTTGTGTCATAAAAATAAATCATGTGTCGGCATTTATTTTTTATTTTTGTTGTTAAATTGGAGAAAGAGGAGGTAGGTGAACGACTTTATTGGGATAAGTCCACATCAAAATTAATCATTAGCGGCAATGGCATAGCTAAGACAAAATTTTAGCCAAATTTTAATTTAAGTGTTATTTTTTTTACTAGGTTAATATTCATCCCATATTTTTTTAGTTAATTATATTAAACAAAGGACAAAGTTTAGCTATAAAATTTGTTGTAGCATAACATTACAACTTTACTCAATATCATTAACATTACTATATATTTCGAAAATTTAACCATTGAATTGTATATTCTTTAAACTTTTAATACACATGTCAAATTCTGTGTTAATTATATATTATTTATTATATAATCTACATGATTAAATTTTATGTATACTTTTAAACTACAAAAAATTACAATTTAAACAATTTAATGATGACATAACTATTGATCTTTTATTTTTTCTTAGAAATTTCGCAAGAATTGAAGATATAAGAAGAAAATGTAATTCAATGGTGGATTTATTAAAATTCACCTCTAATAAAAAGATATTGAGTAAGGTTGTGTAGCGTTAAGTTACAACCAATTTTATAACTAAATTTTTTCAAAAAAATAATATTGAATTAAAGAGATGAGATGTGGACAAGAGAGTGAGGGGGAGAGGTTAAAAAGAAATAATAAAATAATAAGGATTTAAAAAAAAAAAAAAGAAAAAAAAAAAAAAAAAAAAAAGAAGAAGAAGAAGAAGAAGAAGAAGAAGAAGAAGAAAGATACTTTAGACTCGTGCGGAAAGGGATTCTCTTTGCTTGCTTCTACATAGAGAGTCAATATGATGATAAATATTTGGTACTTAATGATCTAAAAGAAATAGTGCCATAGTTATATAAAATCAGTTACTATTCTTTATTTGATGAAAGTGAAAATGCATATCTTTCAATTCATAAAATTAATTTTGAATCATAAAATGAAATCTTTTCATTTTAGGTCGAGATATAAGGATTAATTCCTCTATTTACACTTATTTTAAAAAAAATAAAAATAAAGATACATTCAAGTAGAACTAGAAACTAGAAATCCGCTTTCTCAAAAAAAAAAGAAAAAGAAACTAGAAATCCGTGTTCTTGAACTTAATTTTCAATATTTTGGGTAGCTCTATACTGTAGCAAACAAAGACATGTATAACTCGAGCTTGTCTTGGTCCATGGTTCTTTTTTGTGGAATCAAGAGTTCAAAAACAAAACCTAGGTTGTTAGAGGTGGTTAGTGTTCTTGATTTTGAATTGAACTGTGCCTAATATGCAAATTCCACTATGATCCCGAACTCGAGCTCAGATTGGCTCACCTTATTTTGTCTCACTAGCCTAGATCGAGCAAGCCCCAAATGCCCCATCCTTCCTAGCTGTCAACAAGTTATTTTGTTGTTAAAATTTGTTATTAGCTTTTTTTGGCAGTATTCCAAAAAGAAAATTAAATTGTATAGTATAAGTTTGGCTTGATTGTCAAATGAGTTAAGTCCGTTGTAAAGTTTACTTATGAGCAATTTTTGTCCCCGTAAAAATGAAAGCAAGCTGGAGAAATTGTTAAGAGTACCTAACTAGGTAACTTTTTCTATTTTTCTTTATAAGAAGTGTTGGGTTTTGTGGAGTCTAATTTATTTTTGGCCCGTTTTGTAGCCCATTGTAATCTTGTGCGCAAGATATAAAAGTCGCTTTTGTGATTAGGGTTTGTTACTGTTGTTGTATTATTTTAGAGAGAGAGAAAAACACTGTAGCCGCACTTTGAATTTTTTCCTGATAATAGTGAAATCCCTGCAACTCCGTGTACGTAGGCAAATTGCCGAACCACGTAAATACTGTCTTGTGCGTGTGATTGTTTTCTTTGACGTGTGTTTTCTCTATTTTTTTTGTTTCTCACAGGTTGGAATTTCGGTTGAATTCCCAACAACTGGTATTAGAGCCTAGGGTTAGGTTTGAGCGGGAGCAATGATAGAGGAAGCAGGAAAGGCGTTTGGAATAAAAAAGTTTGATGGCACAGACTTCGTGTATTGGAGGATGCAGATTGAAGATTATCTCTATGGGAGGAAATTGCACCTGCCTCTTTTGGGGACAAAACCTGAGGCGATGAAGGCTGATGAATGGGCTCTTCTTGACAGACAGGTACTAGGAGTTATCAAGTTAACTCTGTCTAGGTCTGTTACACACAATGTTGTAAAAGAGAAGACCACAGCAGATCTGATGAAGGCTTTGTCTGGTATGTATGAAAAGCCGTCAGCAAACAACAAGGTGAATCTGATGAAGAAACTGTTTAATTTGAAGATGGCAGAGAATGCATCAGTAGCACAGCATCTGAATGAATTTAACATTATCACAAATCAATTGTCGTCTGTAAAAATTGATTTTGATGATGAGATTCGTACTTTGATCGTCTTGGCTTCTTTGCCAAACAGTTGGGAGGCAATGAGGATGGTAGTAAGTAATTCTACAGGAAAGGAAAAGCTCAAGTACAATGATATTCGAGATTTAATTCTGGCTGAGGAGATTCGCAGAAGAGATGCAGGTGAAACCTCAAGATCTGGTTCTGCCCTAAACCTTGAGACAAGAGGCAGAGGTAATAACAGAAATTCAAATCGGGGCAGATCAAAATTCAGAAATACTAATCGAAAAAGAAGTAAATTTAAATCAGGCTAACAAGTACAATGCTGGAATTGTGGGAAAACAGGTCACTTTAGGAACCAATACAAAAGTCCTAAGAAGAAGAATGAAGATGATTCTGCTAATGTTGTAACAGAAGAGGTACAGGATGCATTACTTCTTACAGTAGACAGTCCACTTGATGATTGGGTTTTGGACTCAAGAGCTTCGTTTCATACCACTCCACACCAAGAAATCATACAGAATTATGTTGTAGGTGATTTTGGTAAGGTGTATTTGCCTGATGGTTTAGCCTTGGATGTTGTAGGTATGGGAGACATCCGGATATTGTTGCCCAATAGGTCTGTTTGGTTATTGGAGAAGGTTCGACATATTTCTGACCTGAGAAGGAATTTGATTTCTGTTGGACAACTTGATGATGAAGGGTATGCAATACTATTTGTTGGTGGTACTTGGAAGGTTACAAATGGAGTTAGGGTATTGGCTTGTGGAAAGAAGACTGATACTACATATATGACCTTAAGTCCAAGAGACACAATTGCAATTGCTAATGCAAGTACTGATACAAGCCTATGTCACTGCAGACTTGGTCACATGAGTGAGAAAGGGATGAAGATGTTGCTATTAAAAGGAAAACTACTAGAATTGAAGTCCATTGATTTTGACATGTGTGAAAGCTGCATCTTAGGAAAGCAGAAAAAAGTGAGCTTCTTGAAAACTGGCAGGACACCAAAGGCTGAAAAATTGGAGTTAGTGCACACTGATTTGTGGGGGCCTTCTCTGGTTGCATCCCTTAGAGGTTCAAGGTATTACATTACTTTCATTGATGACTCAAGCAAAAAGATATGAGTTTATTTTCTGAAGAATAAATCTGATGTATTTGAAACTTTTAAGAAGTGGAAGGCCATGGTTGAGACAGAAACAGATTTGAGAGTAAAATGTTTGAGGTCAGATAATGGAGGAGAGTACATAGATGGAGGGTTTAGTGAGTATTGTGCTGCACAGGGAATTAGGATGGAGAAGACCATTCCTGGGACACCACAGCAGAATGGTGTGGCTGAGCGCATGAACAGAACTTTCAATGAGCGTGCTAGGAGTATGAGGTTGCATGCTGGACTACCAAAAACTTTATAGGCTGATGCTGTTAGCACTGCAGCTTACCTGATAAATCGAGTGCCATCAGTTCCTATGTAATTCAGACTTCATGAGGAGGTTTGGAGTGGTAAAGAGGTAAAATTTTTACATTTAAAAGTTTTGATTGTGTTTCTTATGTTCATATTGATTCTGATGCTCGTAGTAAACTTGATGCAAAGTCTAAAACATGTTTTTTCATTGGCTATGGTGATGAGAAATTTGGTTATAGGTTTTGGGATGAACAAAACAGGAAAATCATCAGAAGTAGAAATGTGATATTTAATGAACAGGTTATGTACAAGGATAGGTCAACTGTAGTGTCAGATGTTACAGAGATAGATCAAAAGAAATTTGAGTTTGTTAACTTAGATGTATTGACTGAAAGTACTGTCCAGAAAAGGGGTGAAGAAGACAAGGAGAATGTAGATTCACAGGTAGATCAGAGTACACCTGTAGTTGAAGTCCGCAGATCTTCCAAGAACATTAGAGCTCCACAGCGTTATTCACCCGCTTTAAATTATCTCCTATTGACTGATGGTAGTGAGCTAGAGTGTTATGATGAAGCCTTACAAGATGAGAATTCAAGCAAGTGGGAGTTAGCCATGAAGGATGAGATGAATTCCTTGTTGGGGAATCAGACATGGGAACTAACTGAATTGCTAGTAGGAAAGAAGGCTTTGCACAACAAGTGGGTATACAGAATAAAGAATGAGCATGATGGTAGCAAACGTTACAAGGCCAGATTAGTTGTTAAAGGGTTCCAGCAAAAGAAAGGCATTGACTACACAAAGATATTTTCTCCAGTTGTAAAGATGTCAACAATTAGACTGGTACTGGGAATGGTGGCTTCTGAAAACTTACATCTTGAGCAGTTAGATGTGAAGAAGGCATTCCTTCATGGTGACTTGGAGGAAGACCTTTACATGATTCAGCCAGAAGGGTTCATTGTTCAGAGACAAGAGAATCTAGTCTGCAAACTGAGAAAGAGCTTGTATGGCCTAAAACAAGCTCCTAGACAGTGGTACAAGAAATTTGACAATTTTATGCATAGAATTGAGTTTAAGAGATGTGAAGCTGATCACTGTTGCTATGTTAAGTTTTTTGACAATTCTTACATCATATTACTGTTGTATGTGGATGATATGCTTATTTCAGGGTCTTGCATTGAGGAGATTAATAATCTGAAGAAGCAATTGTCAAAACAGTTTGCAATGAAGGATTTAGGAGCTGCAAAGCAAATCCTTGGTATGAGAATCATTAGAGACAAGGCTAATGGTACATTGAAACTTTCACAGTCAGAGTATGTGAAGAAAGTTCTCAGTAGATTCAACATGAATGAAACTAAACCAGTGAGCACACCTTTGGGTAGTCATTTCAAACTGAGTAAAGAACAATCACCGAAGACAGAAGAAGAAAGGGTCCATATGAGCAAGGTGCCCACTGCCTCAGCTATTGGCAGTTTTATGTATACTATGGTGTGTACAAGGCCAGACATTGCACATGTAGTGAGAGTTGTGAGCAGATTCATGAGTAGGCTTGGAAAGCAGCATTGGGAGGCAGTCAAGTGGATTCTGAGATATCTGAAGGGTTCATCAGATACATGTCTTTGCTTCACAGGTGCAAGTTTGAAACTGCAGGGTTATGTAGATGCTGATTTTGCTGGCGATATTGATAGTAGAAAGAGTACTACTGAGTTTGTATTTACTCTGGATGGTACAGCTATATCATGGGTTTCAAATCTGCAAAAGATTGTTACTTTGTCTACTACAGAAGCTGAATATGTTGTAGCAACTGAAACTGGAAAGGAGATGATTTGGCTACATGGTTTCTTAGATGAATTGGGTAAGAAGCAGAAGATGGGCATTCTACACAGTAACAGTCAGAGTGCAATTTTTCTTGCTAAAAATTCGGTTTTTCATTCAAAGTCGAAACATATACAGACAAAATATCACTTTATTCGGTACCTTATTGAAGATAAGCTGGTAATACTTGAGAAGATATGTGGATCTAAGAACCCGGCAGACTAAGGGTGTCACTATTAAGAAGCTGAAGCTGTGTACAGCTTCAGTTGACCTTCTAACTTAAGGACAGGAGGATGAGTTGCAGGGATGAGGGATTGCTTTTGGAGGATAGCGGCTGATGTTGGTGATTGAACTAGTCTTCACTTGGGAGATTTGTTGGGCTTTGTGGAGCCTAGTTTATTTTTGGTCCGTTTTGTAGTCCATTGTAATCCTGTGCGCACGATATAAAAGCTGCTTTTGTGATTAGGGTTTGTTACTGTTGTTGTGTTTTTTTAGAGAGAGAAAAAAAACACTGTAGCCGTACTTTGTATTTTTCCCTGTTAATAGTGAAATCCTTGCAACTCCGAGGACGTAGGCAAATTGCTGAACCACGTAAATACTGTCTTGTGCGTGTGATTGTTTTCTTTGACGTGTGTTTTATTTATTTATTTTTTGTTTCTCACAGGTTGGAATTTCGGTTGAATTCCCAACAAGAAGAACTATGATTCAAATTGAAATTCTTTATTTATTGTAACTAAAAAAAAAAAAAAAAGGGATAAGTTGAAGCAATGTATCCAATATATAAAAAGAATGTTCGAAATAGTGTGACAAGCGAGGGCGTACTCGACCAATGTAAGAGATAAGATACATACATCTAATTCATAACATACTTGATTTTCACGACCCTAAATTTTGAAACCAATCCCATCTACCTCATTTTTTCAAGGCATGGTGCCATAACGTCGCAATCGATTCAAGTAGAAACGACACAGCCTTAGATGAGAAGGAACATGCATAAGTTGGAACCATTAAACAAGAAGACTATATGCCACTATTTCCTAGATCAGACATCCAAATTTGCCATGCTTATTAGCTTCAATAAAGGGGACCCTTTAAAATAATTTGTGGTCCGTTCCATCACAATTTTTAGCCAAAATCTAGTTCTTGTCAACCTAGGCTTGTTTCCTTTACACATGGCATGCCATCCATACATTTCTTTGATGTGAATTTACAGTTAGTGGGGATGTAGTTGGCTTCTTGTTATGTAGACGCATCAACCCCATACAGACATTTATTTTTTGTCCTTTGCAAAAAGCTCCAATGGCTCTATCATACGTAAACAAATGAATGAATGTGATTTGTGAATATGACAAGTAAAGAAAAATGTTAACAATCGTCATGGTTACTAAGAAAAATGTGCAACATGATTGCTACTTATGCATATGGATAACCCTGTGGATGGTGACAACCCGTGATTGTGGCCATTAGGCAATTACCATCTGATATGAAAGATGAATGCACTATAGGTTTCACATTTTGGCAAACAAACAAACACCATGTTTCAATTTTCAACAGCTGCATTATTTATTCTATTTGTGTTTCAATCCGTTTCTTAAGGATTTGGTCCAGTGCAATTGGACACTGGACCCAATCCAAGTCCATTTCGTTTTCCCTTTATTTTTGGTGGCGTGGCCCATGTTTATATTTTGGTCATGGGAAAGAAAATCCAGTAAAGCCAAAACCCCACATTCCTGTACTACAAATACAACATAAGGATACACAAATTAGAGACAGCCGCCCAGCCCAAACTATTGTCTCTCTCAGGGGCCTATTAGGCTACCGAGTGGGCAAGCATCCGTGTCTGGGAATTTAGAGTAGGTTATACAGAAATATGAAAATAAAAATGAATTGACCAAAAGGAGTGATAAAATTGAGGTTTCTGGTAGCAGAATGGCTCCAATATTCTTGTGGGTTTATGACACATGCCTAGTTGTCTTTCGAAAAATCTGATTTAGAGCCCAATAAACTAACAGATTAATGAATTAACTAACTAATTTTTCATTAAGTACATAGTTAGCAATTTGATAGATTGAACAACCACATCAAGTATTCATTAAAATCCAAGAACAATAAAAGTAATAAAAAGTAGTAAATCCAAGAACAATAAAGTAATAAAAGGTAGTAAAGAGCGCACACAGACTTGATGACAAAGTAAAAAATCTTTGGCAAATTCGTCAAAAGACAAACCACTTTATTTTAGGCTGTGTTTGTTTGGAGATGAAATAGGGTGAATGGAAAATTTTGGAGAGAAAATAGGAAAGAAAATTTTTTTAGAGTGTGTTTGGTTGGGTGGAGAAGAAGAAAAATAAATGGTGGGATCAAGGTATTTTCTCTCCGACCTTACCAAAAATTTTTCTCTCCAAAATGAAGAGAAAACTTTGGGGAGACCCACTAATAAGAACTGCCCAAAATGCCCTTCACATTCTTCTTTACATTCTTCTTTGCTAACTTTTTTTTTTTTTTTTTTTTTTTTCTTTCTTTGTTTGTTTCAGGTTGACGTTGTTTCATGATTTTTTTTTTCATCCCACTTTTTCTTTTTCTTTCTTTTGTTTTTATCACTTTCTTCCATTGTTTATTTTCCCTTTTTTTTACACTGTTGCTAACATGTACGTTCACGTTGTTTTGGGTTTTTTTTTTTTTTTTTTTTTTTATCTCACTTTTTTCTTTTTCTTTCTTTTGTTTTTACCACTTACTTTTCTCTTTTTTTTTTCACCAGTTTTATGATTTGGCTTGTGCCTTTAAAATAATAATTTAAAAAAAAAAAGTGAAATGCCCATACATAATTTTTTAAATAAATAAATGTGTATAAAAAATTGTATTGCTTTTTGTTTTATTTAATAGGAACATAATTGTAAATTTATACCAACTTCATTTTTCGTAGTTTTTCATCTCTCCACTTTTTTATTCTCCCAACCAAACACATATAAGAGAAAACTAAATCTTTTCTATCCTCTTACTTCTCTATTTCTTCCTTATTTTTTATTCTCTCACTTTTTCACTTCTCCAATCAAAGGGACCCTAAGTCTTTAGGGCCATAAGAAATTTTACAACAGAAGAAAAAGTTACAACTACTCTACGTTCACAAAACTGTTGTAGTCTTAAGACTCTGTTTGTAATATCAGAAAACGACATATTTGCCTTCCACCACTGTGGCCATGACACACTAGAATTATTCTACAGAAACCTTCTACACAATAAACTCGTCCATAACCACAAGAACTCCAATACTCCAAAGAACTCTTCAAAGGAAAAACACCAATGATCTCATTGTCAAGGTAAGTGGTTTTGAAGGAAAACAACTTGACTCTCAATCTAAGCTCTCAAGGTTGAACAAACGCAAGGAGATTTTCTCTTTAGGCTCAAGAAGGAAGGCACTCTTAGATCTACTTTGATATGGCAGCATTCTTGTCTTCAAAGATGTGCATCAATGATCAATGAGTATATACAGATAGGCAAAATGCTAAGTTAGATCAGTCTTCGTGTAGAGCAAGGGATTTTGTTTCCATAATCATGATTGCTCAAGTAAGTCGGGCCTGTTTAGTAATTTTGTTTTAGTAATGTTGTTTAAGTGTTATAAAAATATGTGTTGTTTTGTTTAAAATAACCCTCATTGACACATGTTTTAGCACATGGAATATGTCAAGTTAAATCCTAACACCTTTGATACACTTCCAAAATTCCAAGTATTTCTTTTTTGCGAGGGAATGAGGCAATTCCGAGAGAGAAAGTGAAAGAGATCAATGACAAGTCTATGTTATTACTTTTTTTCACAACTACTTGGCATCTTATGGTAGTGTACAATACAAAATGATAACACAAAGTCTATGTAGAAGTAATTTTGTGCAAATCACACTAGCATTTGTCAAAAAAATTCCCACACTCTAAATGCAGCCAATGATAAAGGCTGAAAAACAAAAAATTCCTTCACTCCATCAAAATTTAGGCAATGATGATGGAGTTCTACAAACAACTTAGTTGTTACTTTTTGTTAGAAGTCCAGGTACGAGAACTAGCCCAGCAATGCTCCATGAAGACAATAGGTAAACCCAATGGATGTTGAGAATGTGCCTCAAAATATATAATTTCTTCCATCAGTACTTTCCTCATAGCCCAAGCCATGACTGTGTAATGGACACTATGAAGACGGGTACTACCTCACAATTGGACAGGCCAATTTATAACATTAGGCTCCCTCTATATCTTAGAAAACTTAATTCAAAGATGAGATGCCATATCTTTCAATACAAACACATCATTCTTAAAAATTGGGACAACCAACTTTTGAGAGAGTTGTTTAAAAAATTCATCATGTTGAGCATGATTAGCTGAGATTAAGGCCTGGTTAAATTGCTTTGTGCTGAGTAGTTTGTAGTTTGTACCATTCAATTTATGCAAGGAAAAGACCAGTCACCACAGTTCAATTTGGAATTTCTGATTTCGTATAGTTTTATGTATGAAATTAAGGAAACATTATTGCTATGTATAGAGCACATTGAAAACTATGTACGATGTTAATTGAAAGAAAGCAAGGAAGCAGAGGAAGGTATATACACGAATTCTTGTGGCAGTTGCGAAGCCCTGCCACATGTAGCCATATTGCATTTTAGGCAGCTGAACTTTTAGCCCGACAACAAATCTAAGGAGTGAGAGAGAAGCAGAGAGCTCAGACAAGAAGGAAGTTGACAACCATTCTTCAGGTAAACTTCGTGGTACTATTTGCCTGGAAAAGTCCAGGCCAATGTTAGTCATAAAGGTTGAAAAAGCAGCCAAGATAGCAAAGCCGCTACAACAGAGGCAGCATGGGCAATAAATTGTGTTTGGACCAGACCTGCGAATGAAGCACTATTTGGATGATGGCTTGATATGTACATTGTGGTCTTGTTCACAAGCGGTAGCAGCGCCCCATCTTTTCGAGCTCCCAGCAATTGTAGGCTGCACGTTTCCATCAAGATATGTATACGTGTTAGTGAGATTATCCTACCATGTAATGGAACACGATTACTATGTAAACAGAAGGAACTCAAGGAAGCAAAGTCGTGAATGGTGAACCAATTTGATTTGATACTACAGTACGACATTATGAACTGAAATATCTCCCTAAGAAAAGAAAATGGCATGTGTAAATAGACAACTGTCCACAACTTCTTCACTAACTGAAAACTGAGGTCCCAATATGGCTATGCCATTACAAGCAGAAGATTTTCCCAGTGTGCTGAAGAATATAAAAGCTCATATGCTACTGCATCATCTCAACAAATAACAAGGTGAAAATAGAAATACTTAAATAATTTTTTATGAAAAAGTTAAACATGTGAGATTTCCTCATATTCATTAAAGTCACTACCATTCTGCTAATTTAGGCACAACCATATTTATGGTATTCATGTTTGTAAAAGTACTTCTAAGATGAAATTCAAGCAAAGTCAAACTGCAGCACATCAAATTGAAGGACTTGAACTTCATATTGCATGGTAGTGCAAACTCACATACTTGTGAGATTAAATTTTTTCAAAGATGCCACATCAAAGGGCACCAATCTAGGTCTGCCCACCCACCATTTTATTTATTTATTATCTTTCTATGATTATTTTGTCAATTTTGCTACTAATAACCTAAATGAAAATGTACCACTGGTTAAGGACTCAAGGTGGTGGTGGCCTTAATCCAACATTGTTAACACTCAAAACCAAATAAATCATTTTGGCTGCATAAGTATTTTAATATTAACTCCAAAGGGGAAGTATAATTTACTAGAAAGTAGAAACATGTCTTATGAAGTGGAGGTCACTGTTATAAATGTCCCTTTTTGGGGCCAAACTCTACTTACAAAAAGATATATATTCTAATTTTTGTTTTAATAAAACCCTTTTTTTTCATGAATCCCAAGAAGACATATAGCTACTGGTCTAACCTAATATCTATTTCATGTTGACTACCTGGCAAATCTTTGAAGAGCTTATAAAAAGGAGGTTTTGACTGATTTTGACCCATCTGTGCATAGTGCATACTGATACAGCTGGATGGATTTTAATAATTTTTTTGATGAGAAATAAAACTTCATTGACTTGAAAAGGAGTACAACAGAAACTCAAAAAAGTACAAAGCACTAGGATCGGTCAATTTGGATAAGATGCTGAACCATTGGTGGGCTACATCTTTTCCAAACTTGATCCAAAACATTACATTTCGCATACTGAGCAAGGGTATGAGCTACTGTGTTGTAATCCCTTTTCAAGTGACAAATTTTCCAGCTGCTAAAGGACTCAAGAAGGGAGCAAATGCCTTGGTAAAGATGGCCTAAGCTGCCATTGAATTCCTTTGCCTGAATGTCTTGTACCACAGTGAGAGCGTCTGATTCAAAGATTACATCAGTGAGCTCCATTTCCTTAGCAAGAAGAATTCCATGTTCAAGAGCAAGGATTTCTGTTTCCAGACTTGAGAATTGCCTAGGAAGTGGCTTACAAAGTGCTGCTATAGGCTCTCCCATGTTGTTCCTTATCACTACTCCTACCCCAGAGAACCTCGCATCTCCTGATGTAGCTCCATCCACATTAACTTTGTACACACCCATGGGAGGAACTTCCCATCTGCTTGCTTCATCACTTTGGGGAAGACTACAAAGAGCAGCAGCTTCTCTGTAGTCAGATTTGATTGTATTAGCAGAAAACCATACCTGGACAGGGGAGTGGCACGCACCATCAAAAACTTTTTGATTTCGATTATACCATATCGCCCAAGATGTTACAAAGAACATCTCAAGATCATTCATAGTTCCATTATTCAGAAACTGCATTGCTGTATCAGTGAAATCAAAATGACTTGCTGTCAGGTTTATAGGACACTCTTCCCACTTGTCCCAAACTTGTTTAGCTAGATCACATTGAAGAAAGACATGGGAAATGGTTTCTGCCTCTTTCTCACAGAATGGGCACATGGGATTAATGTTCACCCCTCTTTTGCTAAGATTCAGCTTGGTAGGGAGGCCGTTCATGCAAGCTCGCCATGCGAAAATTCTGATTTTTGCTGGAATCTTTAGATGCCACATTTTCCTCCAAAGGGGGGTTCTCGAGTCTCCAGATGAGCATTCTCCACCATCCACGGTTTCCACCAAGCTAAGGGCTATATAATAGGCGCTCTTAACAGTGAACTCCCCTTTCCTATTGCCCATCCATATGAGCTTATCTTCTGGTAAATTATAACTCAAAGGAATATTAAGAATTGAGTCTGCCTCGAAAGGAAGGAAGACAGACCTGATTACATCAGCTTTCCATCTTTTAGAGACAGGGTCAATCAATGCCGAGACCATAGGAAAATCATTAATAGGCTTAGGGGGAGTTACAACCTTATAGGTTGAGGGGTTGGGAAGCCATTTGTCTTCCCAAATGTGAATTAGCCGTCCATTTCCCACTCTCCAACGGGTGCCTTTTCTTATTACTTCCAATGCTTGATAGATGCTACGCCAAGCATACGAAGGATTGCAGCCAAGGTTTGAATTGAGCACATCACCATGAGGGTAGTATCTTGCTTTGTAGATCCGTGCGATTAGAGACTGAGGATTAGAGAGCAATCTCCAACCTTGCTTTGCTAGTATGGCAAGGTTAAAAGCTTGAAGGTTCCTAAAACCCAAACCTCCTTCTAATTTAGATTTGCACAGCTTCTTCCAACTAACCCAAGCAATTTTTGATTCTTGATCTCTTTGCCCCCACCAAAACCTTCTCATCATACCTTCAATATCATCACAAAGACTCTTAGGAAGAAGGAAACAACTCATGGTGTAGGTGGGTATGGCTTGAGCTACTGCCTTTATGAGCACTTCTCTTCCCCCCATGGAAAGCAATTTTTCTTTCCAACCAGACAACTTCTTAGCAACTCTCTCCTTTACATCTGCAAACACCGCTGTTTTGGATTTACCAATGATAGAAGGCAGCCCAAGGTACTTGCTATGTCTTGAGTCCTGCATCGGGCCCAATACATGCAACACCTCAAGTTTAAGCTCAGGTGGAGTGTTATGGCTAAAGAACACCGAAGACTTATCTGCATTGATTTTTTGTCCAGAGGCTGCTGCATAGAGATCAAGGATGGCCATAAGCTTCAGGCATTCTTGTTTGCTTGCCTTGCAGAAGAGAAGACTATCGTCAGCGAAGAATAAATGAGTGACCATGGGGCAGCCTCTATTTATGGTGACGCCACTAAGCATATTGTTCCTAGCTGCATCATTTATAAGAGATGAGAAACCATCGTAGGAGCTCTCTCTCTCAGTGTGATACGAGTCTTTTCTCTCTTATAGATCAGCGTAGGAGACCTCTCTTGGACTACTCTTCCCACTGAGGAGTATCCACACAAAACCACAGAATGGAACAAGGAATCATTGAAAGCATGCAGAGCCTACAACTCACAAAGGAAGAGGAAGAAGATATTACTATATCAAACATGGGTGCACAAGAGTTGTTTGATGAATGTTCACTGAGCCTATTTGGGCGACTGTTATCAGACCGGCAGCAAAATATACGTGCTCTCAAGAGTACGTTAAGAATGGCATGGAAGATGGGTTCAGAAGTAAGAATTGTAGAGGTTGGAAATGACATTCTTCAATTTAAATTCAGTTCAAGGTATCAAATGGAGTGGGTAGAAAAAAGTGGGCCTTGGAATTTTGACAACAATCTCCTTCTTCTTTGCCGATGGAGAAAGGGACTAACATCAGCCAACATCAGCTTCACTCATGCGCCATTTTGGATTCAGGTATGGGGCTTACCATTTGAGAATATGTCTGAAGAAGTGGGGAGGGAGATTGGCAATAAAGTTGGCCAAACGATTGAGGTGGATAAAAGATCTTGGCAGGATGACCAAGCTAAGTTTATGAGAATAAAAGTAAATATACCCATTGACAAGCCCCTAAGAAGAGGGGGGCACATTGCTAATATGGATGGGGAAAGGTCCTGGGTTACATTCAGGTACGAACGTCTACCCACCTTTTGCTTTATCTGTGGACTTATGGGGCATGATAACAAGCACTGCCAAGTGAATCCGGATTGGCAACATGCAACTCCTCAATATGGCGAATGGATTAGAGCAGGGAGCGCAAACAAGGGAGGTATAGACAGAATGAAGCCATCAACAAGCAAAAGCCGTGAATCCATGGAAGTTGAAAATGACCGGGAAAGGTCTCAGAGGGAGCCAGAAAGGGCTCGAATCTCAAGTCAGACCAGGAGTGGTGTTACCGAAGCGCAGAAGGAGAGTCAAAGCCTAGGTAGTGCAGACACGGAAATGTCAAATCCCATCGCAGCGGATTATCCGGAAAGATGGGACTGCAGAGAGAAAGAAAAGCGAGATACGACGAAAGGAAACGAACTAGGTGAAGGAGATAAGGAAACTAAACAGGAGTTGGTCAGGGAGTTGTTCAAAAGGAATGAAGATGCCTTGTCAAGCGTGGGCCAAGCCCAAAAGCCCAATGATGAAAGGCAGAAAGTCACCAGCCCATTCAAGAGTAAGCCAATAGCTGAAGAACGTAAGGTAAGTGATTTATCCCAAGTGGACTTAGGAAAAGAAAAGAAGGCCCAAGGCAGAGGGAAGTTGAAACAGGTAGCCAGGGAAAAGGGTAAGGCCCAAAATCTGAATATGCTAGCCCAACCTTCTTTAGTAGGCACGAAAAGAGGGGAAAGGCCTGAGGGACTTGAAAATGAGAACGAAAGGCCCTATAAACGGGCATGTGAAGTGCACAACTCTGGTGATAACCAGATGAATGTTATATCGGCGGTGGCTGCGACGCAGCACCGCCGGGAGCAATGAGGGCCTTGTGTTGGAACTGCCGGGGGCTTGGGAACCCCCGGACAGTTAATGCGCTGCGTGAAATGAAGCAGCGTTGGGATCCCGATGTAGTCTTCTTAATGGAGACTAAATTACGCAGAAATGGCATGGAACGTGCAAAAGAGAGGGCTGGGTTTGTTTTTGGTTTAATTGTTCCTAAGTCTGAGAATTGTGGAGGAATGGCGATGCTATGGAAAAAGGAGTTCAAACTAGAGATCATGGGATATACTGGAAATGTTATTGATGCTATCATTACTGATGAGCCGTCTGGGTTCAAGTGGAGAATTACTGGTTTTTATGGGCAATCTGAAACGCATAGAAGGAAGGAGTCGTGGGACCAATTAAAAGCACTGAACAGAAAGTTTCATCTACCATGGTTATGCCTTGGGGATTTTAATGAGATATTATCAGCGGATGAAAAATTGGGAGGTGTGCGGAGGACCCAAAAACAAATGGAAGGGTTCAGATCAGCAGTCAACACTTGTGGCTTCAAAGACTTGGGTTACATTGGCCCACGTTTCACTTGGTGCAATATGCAGGAGGGGGAGGACAGAGTTTATCTAAGGTTAGATAGAGCTTTGGCAACACAAAATTGGATTGATAATTACAGAGAAGTTAGAGTTCACCATATAGTGGATTCAACCTCGGATCATTTTGCTTTGTTAATCTCAGATTCCGTTGCTCCCCAACCATCGAGGAGACATCGTTTCCATTTTGAGGCGATGTGGACAAAAAAGAAAGAATGCAGGGATATAATTGAGGCTGCCTGGAGAGACAGTACAAACCAAAATACCCCTAGTGGTATAGCGGCGAGACTAAGTCAGTGTGCGACAGAGCTTAACCAATGGAATATGTCAACCTTTGGAAGAGTTCCGAAGCAGATTCGAGTCAAAAGAAAAGCTCTCAGTGACATGGTGGCAGGAGATAGAGATGGAAGAATGGGAGGAGAAATCAATAAGTTAAGGAAAGAGATAAATGACCTCTTGGATAGTGAGGAAATAATGTGGCAACAAAGGGCTAAAGTTCAATGGCTTGGGCTAGGAGATAAAAATACAAAGTACTTCCATTTCAAAGCATCAGAGAGGAAAAGGAAGAATACAATCCTTGGCTTAATGGATGAAGAAGGCAATTGGTGCAACTCCAAGGATGGCATTTCAGGCATAGCTGTGTCATATTTCGAGACTCTCTACACCACATCTTACCCCAGCAGAATAGCAGAAGTTACTGCCACAATACCTACAAGGGTCACAAGTGAGATGAACCAGAGCCTTATCAAAGAATTCACAAAAGAGGAGGTGGAGGTGGCTCTCAAGCAAATGCACCCCACAAAAGCCCCTGGACCAGATGGTATGTCAGCTATTTTCTATCAAAATTTTTGGAATATTGTGGGTAATGATGTTACATGCATGGTGTTGAATGTTTTAAATTCTAACATGTCCATGGCTGAGATTAATAGGACTAATATAACGTTGATTCCAAAAGTAAAAAACCCCACCAAAATGACAGACTTTAGACCTATAAGTTTAAGTAATGTCATCTATAAGCTTATATCTAAGGTCCTAGCTAATCGACTCAAAACCATTCTCCCTCAAATCATCACTGAAAATCAGAGTGCTTTCCTCTCCGAGCGGCTTATCACTGACAATGTGTTAGTTGCCTTTGAGCTTATGCACTACTTGGATCATAAAAGAGAGGGGAAAGAGTGTTTCATGGCTGTCAAGCTCGATATGAGCAAAGCATACGATAGAGTTGAGTGGGGTTTCATAGAGAAAGTAATGGAAAAATTGGGATTTCATGAAAGATGGGTCAGCCTTATTATGCACTGCATTACAACTGTTACTTACTCTGTCCTGATTAATGGAGTTGCCCACGGGTGCATTACCCCATCTAGGGGACTCCGACAAGGATTTTAATAATTCTACATCTTGGACAAGTGACAAAAGCAATATCTCCCTGTCCCATCATAATCCCTGAATTTGTGCCACCTTTGCATAATTTAGTATCATTATCCAAATGACTAAAATAATATATTATAAAATTATAAAAATTAGGATAAAGTTTAGTTTCAAACATGTTTAGAGCGTTAGGCTTTAACTCGCACTAGGAGATTGACGTGTTCCTGCCATGTGCAATGCAAATGACTCGCTTAAAATGATTGTATAAGTGAGTCATATATATTGCAAATGGTAGAGACACATCATTTTCTTAATATGGGTTGAAGCCTTAAGCTATAAATATGTTTAGAACCAAACTTTCTTCCAAGAATAATACATATTTGGGAATGCTAGCAGCGTATAAAACCAATCAAACTACTTAATAATATTACCTTGAGTTTAACAACCTTTTTGTTAATTTCTTTGTTTTTTAATTCTCCTCAAAAAATGAAAAATAGAAAACAAAAGAACCATTGTGGATGAGGCACATGATGTTGCATGTGACCACTCTGTCAGGAAAAAAGAAACAAATGAAATCCAATTATGCCCATAATGGGGTGTTTGGAAAACCACATAGCTAAACCAAAAATAATACTAGTTCAAACTTGAATGGGTTTAGATTTATCTAATTTGTCTAGAATCATATTAGAACCAGTTTTACTTAAAACCAGTTTATGAAAATGTCAAATTAAAAACTAGTTTCTAGTGGGAATATGTAAAAAGAAACACCAGAAAGTTTATAATTTTGATTTTGGAGGGAATGTATTTGAAAGAACCAAAGGTAAAACTGGATTTAATAATGAGATAAATCTAGTAGTACTTTGAACAAGTTTTTTAAGCAAAAAGTTACCAAATTAAAGACCACTAAAACTAGTTACCAAGTCACCAAGATCTTTGCAACTCAACTAAAACTTCCTAGTGTTTTTTAAAAGAAACATCTAGGATTCAAATTCCTCCACCCCATTGTAACTATCGAATTATTAAAAAAAAGAAAAAAAAAAAAAAGAAGAACATGTTACTAAGCTAAAAACAACTCAAACCAGTTAATTGTTCTTGGTTGGCTCGATTTTATGGTTAGGCAAACGCTCCCTAAGATTTATGATAAATAAGACATAGTAGCTAATTGGCTTATCAATCATTTACTAATAGAAAATTGTGGTTCCTTGTGAAGCCTTAGTCTTGACTAGTGAATATAAAGATACAGACAGATTATTGGTAGCACTGCAGTCACCAATCGAAATCAAGTAAAACATTTACCTTTCTTTAGTGCCAAAGCCATCAATCATTCTTATCCAAAAAAAAAAACCATCAATCATTGATAATTTATACATCACTACAACAATAAATGCCAAGTAAAAAATCACAAAGTGAGAATATTCATTAGAAGCAAATTGGAAATAGAAAATGAAGATAGAATTCTAAGTTCTAACCAAACCAATAAATCAATTTCAAAGGCCCCAATTTCAAGTTGAAGACTTCAGCTAAGCCATTAATGGGTCCATCAAAGTAATGTGTGGAAAACATGAACATCAATGATGCTACACATAACAAAAAAAAAAGGCCCCAGGTCCCCCACTACTCAATAATATTCTCTACTTTATATATCTATTATTTAGAAACATGGTAGCGTGACAAATCATGCATGTGACTAATGAAAATGACTAAACTACCCCCACATATGAAACACATAAAATACACTAGTCTCATCAAATGCCGCACCGGCTCTTTTTTTTTTTTTTTTAATATAATTTCTCAATTTGAATTTATCAATTGCTAACGAGGATACATGAGAAGAGATTTTTATAAAACTAAAATTTAAAATTTGAAATTAAGTGAATTGTTGAGTTTAGAATCCGCTAGCTTTTAGGAAAAAAATATATCAAATGTATTTAAGATATATTTAGACAAAGAGAGTACTAATTTTTAGTTTCTCTAGTAGGTTTTTTTTTAATGGAATTTTATTAAATTACAATTTTAACTATATATTTTATTTTTTTAAAATAAAAATGATCTAATTATATTATGGGTATTTTTGATATTTTATGAAATCATAATTAGGTCAATTTGATAATTTTTAATAATGTTGTTTAAATTATGTAAAAATATATATAAGTAAAAAAATGTGTTGTATGTTTAAACAATAATTTTTGTTATTTAACCATCGTTATCTGATGGGCTAACTTTTTAAAATCATCTTAATATATAAAATATGTAAGATAATAATTCATATTATATGGTAAAATTTCAAACCTGGTGTAAGGCTCGGGGCAAAAGATGATCAAGTAGTCAGCATTAGGACACGTAAAGGTACTAGTCTTGTCATCATACGCGTAGCTATACGCGCGTGGGCAAGCGTGTTTAAAAAACAACGAGTACACAGACGGGCTGCACGTGTCAGGCGTAGCGTACGCCTCGCTACAGCAAAACCTCGGATCACCGAACGCCTCGCACGCGCTCCTACAAGCCACGCTCCCAGTCCCACGAGCCACGACCTTTAACTCCTTCGGGCAGGCGCCGTTTAAGTCGACCAAGCACCCCGTGGCCCCGCATCCCCCGCTTGTACCTTTCTGCGGGACCACGAGCATTGGGAGGTTGTACCCGTCCACTAAACTAACGTCGTAAAAGTCTAAACCCCCATCGCCGTTAAGTGTGAACTCTGCCAGCGTGGCAGGGGGTTTAGCGTTACCCCCGGCGCATTGTAGCGCGCCGGAGCCACAGTCGCCGGTTAAGCAAGTGAATTTGCCGGTGGACGAGTCCGAGCCGCAAAGGGTCCGACCCCAGAGCCGACCCGACCAAGACTTGGGTATGGATAGGGTCCTGGACTTGCCCGGTTTGAGAGTGAAGCCTGTGGTGGGAAGCTGAGCTGTGTTGGCGCCAGATAGCAAGCCTGGCCATATCGTGCGCCGGCACTTGTTGACTATCTTGAAAGAAGCAGAGTTCACTTCTGTGAGTGACAAAAAATTGTGAAAAAACAAAGAAAAACAAGAACTGGGTCAGTGAGGAAATGATTGGAAATGAGAGAATTTGTTATAAAAATTGAGTCTTTTGGTGGTGGGAGTGATATATAGTGAGAGAGTGATTACCTGAGAGGAAAGAGAAGATGAGAAGTGTGAGAATAGCGGCGAAGATGAGAAAGCGACCCATTGAATTTGAAGTGTAAAGATTGAAAATTTTGAGGAAGAGGAAGAAGAAGAAGGAGGAGTTTGAGTTGAGGAGGGGCAAAGAACTTTACTTTTCTTTCTTGCGAAGAGGCAATTGTAACTGTGCTGGGCTCTTCTTTTGCTTTTTGGTTACTTCTGGTTTTTTCTTTTTCTTTTTTTAGAAAATTATTTCTTTGCTTTCGTGATTTAAAAAAAAATTTCAACGTGAACTCATCAATCTTATACCCCGTAACAATAATAGTAATATCATTCATACGATCAGAGTTTTAATACAAGAACTTCTGCCGTCAAACTACGCTAATTTGTATCTGTGACTGTGTATATGTGAGTACATGTATTTTTTTTATTTTATATTTTGGGTGAAAGGGAAAGGGAAATAGATGCATTAAAATAAACATTTAGTACAAATGACTGGGGAGAGGTTGATAACTACACAGATATCAACCTTAGATCGAGTCACAAAAGCTGGTGGAATCTGATGTATCCAATAATCCAAATGGGAGTCTTTTTTAAGTTTCATAGCTATTCTCTGTCCGTACTTTTAGTTGGCTTCGAAGTAGGGATTGGGATTAGTCGATAGTTCTCGAATTTACTTAACGAGGTAGCTGCATCACAGAGCAACGAGTAATCTCTAAAGAGTTTGATTCTCTGTTTTTTTTAATCTTTGGCTCCACTGGTGATTTTTCTTTTTACCTTTTTATTTTTTTATTCTTTGGCTGAAAAGATTTTATTCCATAATTTGAAAGATTAGAGCTAATTTATAGATTGCGAAGAAAAAAAAAAACCCGACTATTCTATTTGTTATTTTGTAAAAAGAAATATATTCTTTCACATCCACTATTTTAGACATATATTTACAATTGGTACTGAAATGTTCACAGTTTAATAATGTTTACATTTTAACACATAAAAGTTGATATAAAAATAAAATTTTAAAATAGTAAATGTCTGAAATCAAAACTATATGTAAAAAAATTATACAAATGCTACAGTACAGCAGGTGTAAAAATTACTTTTTTAATGATTTATTCAAAAAAACTACTGTTTATATTATCTATTCCTCCTGTGTCTTGTTGTTCTCTTTTCTTTCTAGACCACCAATTAGCACTATTGTTGCCCATGCTGCCGAAAATAAGGCCAAACGACAATGTTGTCACTCTCTTATATTTGGGTTTTGTTGTGTTGGTGGATTTGGTAGTTTGTGATGGTGGTTTGGTTTGGTAGTTTGTGGCAACGGTCCTGTGCAAATCTCAGGTTTGGATTTGGGTTCCTAATGCATATTGGTGTGGTGATTTGGGGCAATTTAGGTTGTCAGTGCAAATCCAATTGGATCACCAGATCAATTTGGTAGTTTTTTTTTTTTTTTTTAAGGGTTAGGACTAAAGTTTAATTGAACAACGACAACATGGTGAGAATAATGGTAATGAGTCATCTTGGTTTTTTTAGGGGGATGGTAACATTGTGATATGGATTGGGGTTCCCCCTCCCCCTAATACAGTTGAGTTATTCTAGATTATTTTAGTGGGATTTATTATAAAAGAGAAATGCCAGGTGCCAAAAAAAAAAAAAATTGTACAAAATTTTTACAATACCTTTATTTTGAGTTGTGGTCGGTTCAAGTATAATCTTTATTTTAATTTAATCTTATCTTAGTTTGACTTTTGGTGGGTGACAACTCAGCTCATCGTGAAATTTTGTTGCACAAGTAAAATTCATTATGAAATGAAGAATGAGATCTAAGATCTAGACTGAAATGTAAAAATGGTTATGTAAAATAAATAAAAGTGATTTTGATGTAAAATAGAAAAAATAATAATAATAATAATAGCCGATAGGAATGCTTTACAAAGTTAGTAAAAGCTTCGGCTAGGAGCCTAGAGGCCCAAACTGATAGGTAATGTTACGATTTTCCTATACTACATTGGAAAATCGAAACAAAGGGATTCTGGAGGCCCAATCGCCGTATCGATCCCAAATCAAGTTAACTAGTTTTTTTTTTTTTTTTTAGTTCTCTACCAAATGGCCATGAACTTTCAACTTTCAAGTCTATTTTCAAAAAACGAATTTCCTTTCCAATTTTAATCCAAGTATCCTAATTCCTACATTCCTAAACAATGCACTTAACGCAAAATTTATAGGACTTGGCTAAGCTGGAACAATAATAAATCAGCAGAATTTTGGACTTGGCTATACTGTTAAAGTTGCACCAGATATATTTCCCTGAATCAACCTTATCAACTTGATTACCTTGTTGTTTCCAGTTGTGCCTCTGGTTGGGCTTTAGCTTGACTTAGTATTATATAGTTATGTTGCTTGGTGTAAGCGAGTGATATTTGTGGTATTTTCTTGTCTATGGCTTCTTGTTAATTAAGTTTTGCGTGGCTAGCTTTCTGTATTTTTTTTCCATTTACAAAATAAATAGAACTTTTTGTTTAATTTGTATTTTTAAGCATATGATGTAGTTATAGCAAACAATACATATCACTGATGAGCCACCGTTAGAGATGATTGGATGACTGAAAGGTACAAATCTGGAATGATTCTTTGCTCCCGTTTCCAAGTAATTTGCTAGTATTGTCCCCTCAGACCTTCCCAAATTTTGGACCCGCATGCCACTCTTTAAACTTTATTAATCTAGCTATGTATGTCCTTGAAGGCTTGAACACAACCAATGAAGACATGGTTTAAGAAATCAATTTAGATTTACTTGAAAAGTTGTTAAAATAGCCACAAAACTATTATAGGAACATAATTATTAAAAACCAACTAACTTTTGATTATCTTTATTATTTGATTAACATCACCAGTTGCAAATAGCAAATCCAATAGCCCATCAAATTGACAACAAGGTGGGATTGTCTTTAACAACATAAAGGTCAGAAACCCAAGATTTAACCGGCCAGTAATTTTTGTTGATGTGGCCGAACTTGTCTTTAAGTTTTTTTCTTTTTTAGTATATAGAGTCTTAGATGAAAGAAAGAGAACAAACAATAAAAAAAAAAAATTGGAACAATCAATATTCGGATACAAGTATTGGTATATTAGAGGCTGTTTGGATTGACAATTTTCATGACTCAATTCTCAGATTTCATAACTCAATTCTCAAAAATAGTGGAACCCATAGCAAAATACTCGTTTGCCTGCACTAATACTCTATTTCCATAACTCAATTTCCAATACTCAATTCTCTACTTTTTTAGTTATGAGTTGTGGAAACTGAAAACAACTTTTGGCTGTTTTCAGTTTTCAATTCTCAGTTTTCAATAGCAAACTTGTAAATACTATTACAAATCCGGTCCCACAGTCAGATTTTTGCTCCCTCCTTATCTTTTTTTTTTTTTTTTTCTTTTCTTTTTGTCTTTCACGGGTCTGGGACTGTCTGCTCCTCCTCTTCTTCTTCTTCTTCTTCTTCTTTTCTTCACTTTCTAGGTCTGGTTCTTTTTTTTTTTTTTTTTCTTCTTTTCTTTTCTATTCTTCTTTTCTTCTTTTCTGGGTTTGTTCTTTTTTCTTTTTCTTTTTTTCTTCTCCTAGTTGGCTGTTCGGTTCCTTCTTTTTTAATTTTTTTTTCTTTCTTTCTTATTCTTCTTTCATTGGTTCGGTTTGTTCTTCTTCTTTTTTTGGGTTCGGTCTATTTTGGATTTTTTTTCTTTCTTTCACTGGTTCGGCCTCTTTTTTTTTTTTTTTTTGGTTCGGTCTATTTTGGGTTTTTTTTTTTTTTTTCACTGGCTTCAGTGAGTATGGGTACTGAAAAAAAAAAAAAAAAAAGGGCTGCTCCGGGTGATAGGCCATGGGACTCACAAATAGTGTGAAAAATATTGAGTGATGAAAAATAAGTGATGGTGCCAAACGGGTGTGAAAAATTAAGTAATGAGTGATGAGTGATGAGTTATGAGTTATGAGTGATGAGTGATGGAAATTGAGTGACGGAAATTGAGTGATGAAAAAAATTCATCCGAACAGCCTCTTAGATTCAAAGGTTTTTTCTTGACCTAGCTATAAAAATGGGATTCTGTAATATTGAGAGATAAAATGTAAAACTCAAAAGGAAAAAACGTAGGAATTAATAATCTTAGAATCAAGTTAGACCAAAATAAAGGTTTGATTTCTTCAAGTGATGCAATACTTTTTTTAATTCCTTCAAATTGATGAGAGTCAAATTTGTCTTAGTGAATGATGGTTATTTTCTGATTTCCTTGATTATAATTTTTAATAACACAAACAAAATGTTAGAAATACTGAATGCAATAGTATTGTATTTTGTAGTTAAAGAATGTACATGAGAGCCTTTATATAGGAGGCATATGTATGCAGTACAAGTAAGAGTGTAGTACAAGCATGTGTGCTATACAAGTAATCTAGGTGGGCCTAAAGCCCCATAACACTATACACGTTAACAGCCCCCCTCAAACTCAAGGTGGGTGTGAGACCAACTTGAGGTTATCAACTAAATCATGAAGGCATCCCTTAGGATGTGACTTGGTGAAAATATCTGCAAGTTGATCTTTGGAGGAGACTGGGAGGAGCTTAAGAGCACCATGGATAAGATGATAACGGATAAAATGACAATCGATCTCAATGTGTTTAGTTCATTTATGAAAGACATCATTGTGAGCAATATGAATGACACTCTTGTTGTCATAATAAAGAGGAGTAGCAGAGGATGTGGACACACCTAAGTTTTTGATAAGCCATCATAGCCAAAGGAGCTTAGATGTGGTATCAGCAAGGGCATGATATTCTGCTTCAGTATTAGAGCGGGCTACATTAGTTTATTTCTTGCTTCGCCAAGAATTCAGAGAAGAACCAAGAAGAAATCAATAACTAGTGGTGGACCTGTGATCAGTGGGATCTCTTGCAAGTTGATCTTTAGAGGAGACTGAGAAGAGCTTAAGAGCACCATGGACAAGATGATAACGGATAAAATGACAATCGATCTCGATATTTTTAGGCTGTTCATGAAAGACATCATTGTGAGTAATATGAATGACACTCTGGTTGTCACAATAAAGAGGAGTAGTAGAGGATGTGGACACACCTAAGTTTTTGAGAAGCCATCATAGTCAAAGGAGCTTAGATATGGTATCAGTAAGGGCATGATATTCTACTTCAGTACAGGAGCGGGCCACGTGAATTTGTTTCTTACTTCGCCAAGAAATCGAAGAAGAACCAAGAAGAAATCAATAACCAGTGGTGGACCTGCAATCAGTGGGATCTCCTGAAAGTTGATCTTTGGAGGAGACTGAGAAGAGCTTAAGAGCACCATGGATAAGACGATAACAAATAAAATGACAATCGATCTCGATGTGTTTAATCCGTTCATGGAAGACATCATTGTGAGTAATATGAATGACACTCTGGTTGTCACAATAAAGAGAAGTAGCAGAGGATATGGACACACCTAAGTTTTTGAGAAGCCATCATAACCAAAGGAGCTTAGATGTGGTATCAGCAAGGGTATGATATTTTGCTTCAGTACTAGAGCGGGCCACATGAGTTTGTTTCTTACTTCGCCAAAAAATCGGAGAAGAACCAAGAAGAAAGTAATAACCAGTGGTGGACTTGTGATCAGTAGGATCTCCTACCTAATCAGCATCAGAAAATGCACGGAAAACAAGAGGAGATTGAGCAGAGTAGAAAAGATCATAGAAGAGAGTGCCCTTTAAGTATCGAAGAATGCGCAGAACAGCAGCATAGTGAGTCGATCGTAGAATAGATAGATACTGGTTCACCTGGTGAACAGCATAGGAAATGTCTGGACGAGTGACAGTGAGATAAACTAGGCTGCCAACTAAGCATCTGTAAAGAGAGGGATTAGACAATGGTTTCCATCCTGAGGCAGTCAGATGTGCATTAAGCTCAACTAGAGTGTCAACAGTCTTGCTATAAGTAAGTCTAGCTTGAGACAAGAGTTCAGAGGCATACTTGGCTTGAGTAATATAAAGTCCACTTGTAGAATGAGTGATTTCAAGACCCAAGAAGTAGCTGAGATGTCCAGGATCTTTCATCTCAAACTGTTGACTAAGAAAATCCTTGAGTTCTTGAATGTTACGGAGGTCATCACTAGTTATAATCATATCATCCATGTGCACACCAAAAATGGGACTACTATTTGGGCCTCATTCAGGTTCACAACTTATTTGTTTAGTGAGTATGGATTTCCTACTATAGGTTGTTCTCGGCATAGAGACTCAATGAGATCACTTTTCTTCTTCTATGTTGCTACCTTTTTTCTTTCACCCTCTCTTTTTCTCTTGAAACTTTCCAACCTCCTCCTCCCTTTCTCCCACTTCTCTTATTTATAGCACTTTGATTAGTGGGGGGTTGTGATTTTTTTTTTTGCAGTTAGTGTAATGAGAGGTCCAGTATCATCAGTCGTAAGTGGGTGGTTAGGTGGGAGTGGGATGGGGTGAAGGTGGCTTTGGAACTTGGCTCCCACTTCAGCGATCATGCCCGACAGCGATGCTTCTGGGTATTGCCGGGCACGTGCATGATGGGATGTTCGGACGTTATTCTTCCTATATTGTCCGGTAATGGTCTCCCGAGCAAAGATTGAGTGATGAAACTTGAGCCTACACTCCGTGTGGGCTTAGGTTGGGATCCCGAAAAAGGGGGACGAGAACCATGGGCCGCACCGTTTGTGCTTGAACTCAAGGCCCAAATGTGCCTGAATACAATCCACATACAGGAGAAGTAAAATAGTGCCTTTGTTAGTACGACGAATAAATAAGGCAGAATCATAATGACTAGCCATGTAACCCAAGCTAGAGATGGTAGAACTGAATTTGGCAAATCAAGCTCGTGGATTTTGTTTAAGGCCATAAAGTGCATGTCGAAGGTGACAAACCTTGTTTGATTCAACTAAGAGACTAGGAGGAGGTTGTATATAAACTTCTTCACTTAAATCCCCATTAAGGAATGCATTTTTGACATCCATCTGAAAAATGTCTCATTTGCTGGCAGTAGCAACAACTAAAAGGGCATGAACAGATGAGATACAAGCAACCGGAGCAAATATCTCCTCATAATCAATCACATACTCCTGTGTAAAACCTTTTGCAACAAGACGAGATTTGTAGTGCTCAATGGACCCATCAGAGTGAGTCTTAATCTTGTAGATCCACTTACAACCAACCACAGATTTCCTAGGGGGGAGAGTCACCAAATCCCAAATATGGTTTTTAGATAATGCATCAATTTCCTCTTTCATTGCAATCTGCCATAAAGGATCAGTGGAAGCCTCACGATAGGTGTAAGGCTCGTGCAATGTAGGAAGGGCAGTGTAACAATGATAGTCAAGTAAATGTGTAGAAATGGATCTTACCCGAGTTGAGTGACGAGGTGGAATGTCTTGTATAAGATCTTCAGGCGGAGCAGGAGCAGGGGACCCAAGCTTAGGGTTGGGTAGCTCATCTTCGACCTGTTCATTAAAAGGTGAACTAGGAAAAGGATTAAAGATATCAAATGGTTGGACAGAGAAGTCTATAGGAGAATCAGGAGTAGCTATAGGAGGATCAAGAGCAACTACAGAAGGAATATGTGCCTCATCTAGAGAAAGATCTAAGACAGAGAAGGAAGATAGGGAGGCATGGAAGAGAGAGAGCTCGACAAAGGAGCGATGTTCCCAAAAGACAACATTGCGGGAGATACGAAGATGATGAGAGACAGGATCATAACATCGATAACCCTTTTGAGTTTCGCCATAGCCAGGAAAACAACAAAGCCTTGACTGAGACTCAAGTTTGCTATGCTTATGTGACTAAAGAAGAACAAAACAAGCAGAACTAAAGATGCGAAGGTGGTGATAGTCTAGAGGTGACCCAAAAAGGCGCTCATATGGAGTTTGATTTTGGATAACAGAACTTGGAATGCGATTAATAGTATGAACAGTATGAAGAGCAGCTTCCCCCCAAAAAGGAGTAGGAACTTTGGCAGAGAGAAGGACATCACAAATAGTGTCAAGAATATGACGAAATTTTCATTCGGCTCTACCATTTTGCTGAGAGGTAACTAGACAAGTTAGTTGATGAACAGTGCCATAGGAATGTAAAATAGCTTGGAAAGCATATTGAGTGTACTCAAGAACATTATCAAATTGAAAATTTTTTATACGTTTGGAAAATTGAGTTTCAACAATTTTTGCAAAATTAGAATATACTTGCAATAACTCAAAACAATGTTTCATATGAAAAATCCAGCTATAGCGAGAGTAATCATCAACAAAGACAACAAAATATCGAGATCCACCAATACTAGAGATGGAGGAAGACTCCCAAACATCAGAATGAATAAGGTCAAAGATATCAGTGGATATTGATTCACTAGTATTGAAAGGCAAAGCTGGTTGTTTTTCTAACTGACATGAAACACAATCAAAATTTTCTGTAGACACTGAACCTAACAAACCTCTAGGAGCCAATTGTTGTATCTGAGAGGAAGATGCGTAACCAAGTCGAGTATGCCAAAGTGCTAGGGAAGGAATAGGAGAAACTACAGCAGCTGCAGCAACAGAAACAGGAGTAACAAGTGGAAGATGAAGGTTGTCTATGGGAAACATACGCCTAACTCTAGGACCGGTCCCAAGCTCCTGTCTCGCCCTCGGATCTTGCACAATACATCCAAAATAATCAAAGATAATTTGATAACCCAATTGAGCTAATTGTCCCACAGAAAATAAATTGTAAGAAATGTCAGGAACATTAAAGACCCTAGGAACCGAGAGGTTGGAGGTCGAAACGGAACTTATATTATGACCAAACATTGTGGAATCATTTGCTGTGCGAATATTAAGAGGGTGTGGTGCAGGTTTAAGTTCAAAAAATAAGGACGAGTGAGGTGTCATGTGATTGCAACAAGTAGAATCCATAAGCCAAGAGGAAGGAGACATGTCAGATAAATCTGAGAGAGAAAAGAAATAAGATGCATTACCAACCATATGAATGACATTAGCGATGACGTTTTTAAGGTCATCTATGGACATGGTGAAAATGCGTTCTAAAGACTTAGACTGTGCAGAGATGGGAGCTATTGGTTGGACATTCTCAGTGTTAGCAACAGTAGTAGCAAAAATTGAAATAACTGATTTGTTGCGATGATAGCAAGTATTAATATTGTGGCCAAAACATTTGCAAAAATTGCAAAAATGCTTGTTGGATTGTCGGCGACGATTATTGCAATAAGAAGAAGATCTATCCTTATTCTTCATTTAGAAGCAAAATATGCAAAAACGAACTGCAAAAATGAAATCTACGCAAAAAACTGGGTAAGGAACACCTAGACTGCAAAAAGTCAACTCAGAGAAAAAGTCAACGATCAATGGTCAAGGATACTAATTGTGATGACATCAGCAAGATGACGTAAGCAATGATGTGGAGTGATGACGTCAGCTAGGGCTTATGTGGATGCTGACGTGGCAGTGATGACATTAGTAGATAACCCAGCGACGCGTGGGGCACGTGAGGTGCGTGGATCAGTCTCGTCGAAACTTTGGGCGGCACGTGAGGGTGCGTAGGGCCTCCGATGACGGACAGGTTTCCACCAAGCAGTAGATTGGCAAAGGATGATCTCAGTGGTACTTGCAAAAACACAATTGGGGCAAGGATCACGGCGGCAACGGTATGGCAGTGGTCTCGAGACTCTGGACGACGGTGGCTGTAGGTCCGGAACCAAAGACTATGACTGAGATGCGTCAGAGGTTTGACAGCGAATGACTGCAGTAGCAATTGTAACGGCGGAAGCAATTGTGAGTCTGAAATAACACCAATGAGAGACAAGACTGCAAAGAAAAAGTCAGAGCAATGGCTCTGATGCCATGTTAGAAATATTGAATGCAATTGTATTGTATTTCGTAGTTAAAAAATGTATATGAGAGCCTTTATATATGAGGCATATGTGTACAACACAAGTAAGAGTGTAGTATAAGCATATGTGCTAATTTAGGTGGGCTTAAAGCCCACAACACTATACACGTTAACAAAAAGGATCAAAAATAAAAGAAAGAAATAATAATAATAATTTTTATTATGATAGTATATGGCCATATCATATTATCATACCTTGACCTGTGTTATCGTTAACAAATCCATTCATGCTGTATTATCAAGTTATTAGCATAAAATCCAACATTTAAATTGAAATCTTGGTGGTGGTTGTTATTGTTGTCAGCCACTGAAGGAGGTACAAACTCTTCAGCCCAAGGTAAAACTTAGAGAAGAGTTTCTGTAACTCACTTATTTACCGATAGTAGCTTTCTTTGATGGCTAAGCCACCACTACTGTTGATTTTGGTGGAATCTAATATATTGCAGTAGTGTATAGTGTCCGATTATTTACCGTTTATAGCTTAATTTCTTTGATGGCAGAGCCACCACCATTGTCGATTTTGACTCTAATATATTGCAGTAATTTATAGTGTCCGATCATTGTGGGAACTCACAACCAAACCACCATTGATGTGGGTTGTAGAGTCGCATACGGGTATGCTTATTCAGCTTGACCCATTTCTTTATTCTAAATCATAGTCAGGATTTTTTTAATTTTTTATTCTGTAATCCTTGATTTAAAATAATCAAGACAAAAAAAAAAAAAAAAAAACGTACTTAAAAAATAAATATTAAAACTTTTTGATTGAAAAGTTTGAATTTTTTTTCTTTTTATTTTTTTTGGTAACTAATTTTTTTTTTCTTTGAGGACATACAACACACCTCGAGAACACTACAGACAAAGCGAACAATCTAAACTGACCAATTTTTCTGCTTCACTTAGTCGGCATTGGTATACCCATCTTTTCGGTCTCCTTTGATCCATTACACACTCATATCCTCCACTAAATCTTCACTGCATGAACATATAGGTACTAATCTTGTTTATACTACTTCTCACAAATTCATAGCATTTTTTATTAATTTTTAGTTTCCTCCACTATTTTAAGTGATAAACTACTAAGAGCATCTCCAGCAGTCAATGCATAGCCAAAATATAGAGAAGATTTTACACTGTTCATGCTATATATGCTACTGTTCATGCTCTAGCAGCTTCTCTATATCCGGAAATTTTTTTTGCTAATGAACAGTAGCCCATCATTTTAAGTGATAAACTACTAAGAGCATCTCCAGCAGTCAATGCATAGCCAAAATATAGAGAAAATTTTACACTGTTCATGCTATATATGCTACTGTTCATGCTCTAGCAGCTTCTCTATATCCGGAAATTTTTTTTGCTAATGAACAGTAGCCCATCAGACTTGATGGGCTACTGTTCATTAGCAATCAAATTTCTTGGATTAAAAAATTATACCAGCTACTTTATTATATCAATTCTTTCTCTTTCCTTCGGATTTCTTTTTTTCTATCATTCTCTCCGTTTCTCACATAATCCAAACACAAAACAAAATCCAATTCTTAAAATAAAGTTGAATCTCAGAACAAGCAAATATGGAAAAAAAAAAAGAAAAAAAAAAAAGAACAAGCCAATCTGACCCTGTTTCTCACATAATCCAAACACAAAACACAAAAGAAAATCCAATTCTTATAAAATAAAGTTGAATCAGAACAAGAAAATATGAAAAGAAAAGAAAAGAAAAGAACAAGCTGATTTGACCCAGCCACCGAAGGAGGACGAGCGGCGGTGGGGTGGCGGACGTGGTAGTGCTGCATGGTGAACGCTGATCACCACCGGCTTTGTCCTTTCGACGACCTCGATTTCCACCGGCGGACATGGCAGTATCTCTCCTCTCTCTCTCTCTCTCTCTCTCTCTGATGTGTGTTGCTGGAAGGTTCTTGATGAGGAGAAAAAGAAATAAAAGAAGGGGATAGAGGACACGTGTGTGGAGGAGAATGAAATGAAAGAATAAAAAATAATATAAAAAATAAAAAATCCTAATTGAAAAATTCTACCACAATATGTTCACAATAAATTTTAAGTAATAGATTATTATTAGTTAATATTGGCGAGAAAAAAAAATAATTTCAGTGGTGAGTTCAAATTAGAACTAGTAACAACTTTTCACATAAATTTTGTTGTGAAAGTATTACGTAAAATGTTGTGGATGTAACACTTCTCATTTAAAAATATAGTTGTTAAAAAAAGAATAAATGATGATAAAAAAAGAATAAAGAATGAATGAAGAAATAATATTTAAATGAGATAGAGAATGGGATAAAAAATCTGTTGGAAGTGTATTTGAAAAAGTTGGTAAGTAAAAACTAAATGTCACTGTTCATTCTGCAAATAGTACAAAAATTTGCTAAATCTGTTGGAGATGCTCTATCAAGAGGTAAAAATATATCATAACATCTTCTGTTTTTAACTAAGACATCATAAATAGATCTTCCTTATAATACTAATTATTTGAAAGTATAGTAATCATAATCTAATTGACCGAATAACTTGAAGTGACACAAAATTGTCATTCACACTCACCCATGACATAAGAATCGGTTCATTGGTAAATTGTATTTCTTGACATGAAGTGAGTATGAACTTTATCCACCTCATATCTATTTTATTTTCATTTGGAATAACTTGTTTTAAGAAGTGAGATTCATATTTGTAAAGTTTTAATAAATTATAATTAGGAAAAAAAAATGAAGTTTTAAAAAGTGGTAACTAAATAAGTTGGAAAAAAAAAAAAAAAAAAAAAACTAGCGAGTAAGTCATAATAAATGGACACTTAAAAGAAAAGGAAATTTATGCAATCGAAAGTTGATTAGTTCAAAATATAGGAATGGTGAGAACAATATAGTCTACATTCTAAAGGAGATTGGAGACTCCATTACTTATAGTACATAAATTCCTATAAAAATGAGGAATCCCTTACCTTGAGTGCAGCTTAATTATTGGTATCCATAATTGGAATTGGGTTGGTGATGGGCCAACCCGACCGTGGGTTAAGTGGGATATTCCTATGCAACGGACCAAGCTAAAAACCCCAGCCACCATTAGGCTTTTAGCAGGGAAAGGGAAGTAGATACATTTAAACTAAAATTTGGAGATGAAAAGTGGGATGGTAGAAAATTAGGAGGGGATGGAAAAATGAAAGGATAGAAGATATTTTAGTTTTTTATTCATATTATTTGACTGGGAGAATGAAAAAGTTGAGAGATGAAAAACTCATTTATTTAGTTAAAGAGAAAAGTGACAAAATAGAAAATGTAGTTTATATAAATTTATCCTTACACCCTTATTACATAATATATAAGAAAAAATTTCTTTGTATTCATAATATAAGAAAAATTTCTTTATATTCAAATTTCTTTGTATTCATAATATAAGAAAATTATTATTTATTATCTATTAAATTAATAAAATAACATCTTAAAAAAATTAACGCATCACATACCGTATTATATTATTTTTCTTTGTTGTTATACTTATTTTATCTTAAAAAATTTAACACATCTAATAACAAAACTGCTTCCATGTTAATAAAAAAAAAAAAAAAAAAAAAAACAGTGACTTCTTAAGTTGGATTGAGATGGCTTGCAAAACTCGGGTTGTTGAGGATTGAAGTTGACTTTTTAACTTTTATCTTCAGTCGTTCAATCAGAGTTAAACTTATGAATGTTTAAACAAAACGAGTTTAAATTATAACAACTAAAGCAATGCGGTGGAGAAGCAGCATAAAATGGTTTAAACCGTGAGGAATTGGTGTTGTAGCTACAGCTTAAATTTCGGTTTTGTCATTTAATTGAACCAATAGCACCATTGGACATTGAAAATGTACAAGGAGTAAAAAAAGTACACCTAAGCGATCAATAATAATCATCAAATTAAATGTAACAGATTGAGAAGAACACTAATAAACTCCCAACATTTATTCCACACTAATTCGATATACAACATTTTTACTTTTTATAAAAGTTCAATTAAAACAAGTTTAACTTCTAACGACCAAAACAATGCTGATGGATAAGCAGAAAAGAGTGGTTTAAACTATGTGGAATAGGTATTGTAGCAAAGCTTGATAATGGATTTTGTTTGTCATCCCTTAGAATCAGTAGCACCATTGGATGTTGAAAGAAAAGATGTAGCTTCATTCATTGCTGGAGTACCACATGATGACTTGGGGTTATCTAACTGGAGAATAGGCAATGAAGCTTCAAAATTGAGCACTTGAATTGCTTCCCTTATTGAAGGCCTACGATCATGTTCGGAGTGAGCACACCACAACCCTACAATCAACAAGCACTTCATTTGTTGCTCATCAAAACATCCACCCAGCCTTTTGTCAACTGCATTATGAACCTCTCCTTTTTTGTAGAGCACCTTAACCCAGTCCAACATGACTATTTGATCTTCTGTGGCCTTGTGGTCGACTGGTTTTCTTCCACAAGCTAACCCCAATGCAACAATTCCAAAACTATAGACATCTAATTCTTTACTTGCCCTATGGGTTATGACACATCCTGGATCCATGTAACCCTTGGTACTTGCCAAATCTGTAATTTGTGACACCTTATCGTGGTCCACAAGCCTAGCTAATCCAAAGTCCCCAAGTTTGGTATTGAAATTTGAATCAAGCATAATATTGCTTGATTTTATATCTCTATGCAACACACACTGTTCCCATCCCATATCAATAAGGCATCTTTTCTAAAGAGATGTGAATCTAAGCTTCCATTGGGCATGAAATCATAAACAAGTAATAGTTGTCCTCTACTTCTTTCGTGACACCATCCAATGAGTTACACCGGATTCTTGTGTCTTAATTGACTGATGATTTTTGCTTTTAATACATACTCCTTTATTCCCTTTCTAGACCCTTTTGATACCCTCTCAATAGCAACAATGGAGTCTAAGTCCCTTAAAAATCCCTTATAAACCCCACCAAATCCTCCTTGCCCTAGCTTTTCTTTATCGTTGAAATCATTTGTCGCACAAGCCAATTCATTTTATGAAAACCTCCTAGGTCCTGTTCCCTTTTTAAATTCTTCATCAAGGGCATGATCATCTTCTTTGTGCCTCCTATTCTTCTTCCATAAGGCAAACAGAATTATGGCCAACCCACCAACCAATATAAATCCACCAACACCGAACTCCACAGCTAACCTGGTTGTGTTCCATTTCTTAGAGGAGAAGGTTGGGGATTTTTTTCTAAATAACCAAATCCCTCAAACAATTTTGTTAGTTAGTAAAGTTTTGAAACTATTTAGCAATTTAACAAACCAAGTCCTTTAGACTCGATTTTGCTCTTTGAAATCGAGCCAGGAGGAGTCGAGTTTCGGTTGGAAATCGAGTGTTTCACACTCGATTTTCATACTTGAGATTGCAACACTTGAGTTTCATATAACCCAACCCTGCTCTGAACCCAAACCCACGCCCTCTGATCTGTGCAAAAACAACAAACTACCCAAGCGAATCCAAAGGGACACTGTATTTCCGAGAGTTGAGACTCACAAAAATGAAGAACTACCAAAGAAAACAAGAACAAAAAGTCAAGCAACAAACCCAGCAACGGCGGCAAGACGAAGGGTGAGGAAATTGGCTCAGATTTAATGTGGGTGTTCTTAATCAACTCAAATTTGGGTATGGTTTTCTTCTTCTTCTTTCTTTTCTCCTTCTTCTTCTACTGTGCAGGTCTGGTTGGTGAATGATGGGTCTAGTTGGTCTAGAGAATGAAGACTGGTCTAGAGAATGAAGAACGAAGGAAGAATAGTTGGGTGAAAAGAAAGGAAATCGAGTGTGTAAAACTCGAGTTCCATAAATCTCGAGTCTTAAAGACTTGATTTGCTACAATGAACTCGACTCTATCATACTTGGGATGTTAGTTTCCTAATATGTTTTGAAAACTTGTTAACTAACCAAATTGTTTATAAAATAGTGTTATTTTCAACAAAAAAAAAATCTGAGGGGTGGATTGGGACCTTTTGGGCTAATAATGTAATTATCAAATTCCAAAACTTGAATTAAAATCCCAAGAATAAATAGTATGTGTTGCACAGCTTGCTTCACCTGTTGCGGCTGAGAATCCAAAAGTAACCCATTCGGGTAGGAAATTCTCAAATCAACAGTATGAGAAGGTGTTTGCATTATAGTAAAATTATTTCTAAAATCCGTGAATATAACATTTAAATTATGTGAACTAGAATTGTAACTAATCCAAGCTTCATTTTTTTTTCCCTTCCATAATATTACACAACCATGACACATTAGCTTCAGAATTCATGGAGTTAATATCAATACCTACACGTTCCCCTATTGGATCAATTTCGTAATCGCTCCAGATATCGAACTCCACTGCAACAAAAGGATTATCCGCTGAGTTTAATGCCTCATTTTGGGTAGTAAGACCCAAAAGACGACCGTTGTTACCCACCATAGGAAACTTGGAATCGTTGGGTGAGAGGAAGAAGGCCAGCCCGTCAGCACAGTTAGTTTAATTCTGCGAATCAATGACAAAGGAAAAATGGGTAGTGAAATCTGTGAGCTTTCCGGAGGTGTTGTCCCAAAGGTGCATGGGTTTGAAATAAGTGGCTCGACCCACTTAGTGTTTTGTGGGTATGGCGTTGGTGAGTTGGTTGACTTGGCTTTCAGGGAAAGCTCTCTCATATGATATGCTAGAGTTGGCATAACTAAAACTAGTGAAGTTGAAGGATATAGCACTTGTAAATGTAAATGGGGTTAGTAGAGTGAAGAAATTGGTGATCATAAAGAGAGAAAAGTGGATGAAAAGCTGTAGAAATAGGAAATGTTTGATAGTGAGCTTGTAAACAATCATGATTGAAACTTTTGGTATTGAGATTGATTTTTGCAGTTGTGTACTACTATAAATCTACGTAACTTAAATAAGTATGTCTACTAAAAGAGCAAAGTCAGTCAAAGTTCCTAAGCCCAGTATATATTTTCTTGTATGGTCTGTTTGGATTGAAGGGAAGTAGAGTAGAATAAAATAAATTTAGTCCAAAATTAGTTTATTTTCAGTTAATTCTACTATATTCCCCTCCACTCTTCCTCCTTCTCCCCTCCATCCAAACAGGCCCGTAGTGTGTATGGACAGTACTTATCTAAGAAAATAAGAAAAGACAAGCCAAAAATTAATAGAAAGAAGAAGAAGACAAGCAGAAATGCTATTAATTAAGAGCATCCCCAGCTGGCCTTGGAAATGTCAAATGTAAGCAACATTTGGCATTTAGGCCCAAAATATGCTCAGCAGCTAGAAGGCTAAAAGTGGGAAAGTGTAAATTTTTTTGGCATAGTGCTACAATGTCATCTTACGCTATAGTGCCATCTTACATGTAAGATGGCACTGTAGCACTATGTCAAAAATAATTTTAATATTTTATTCGTACTTTTCTCTCTCATCTCTCATCTCTCTTTGTCTTTCTCTGTCTCTCACTCCCTTTCCTCTCTTTCTCCCTCTTCTCTATCACACTTTCTCAAATACTACATGGCGTTGAGCATCATGCACTAGATCGGAGCTCACGCCGGATCGGAGCTCACACTTTCTCTATCACACTTTCTTAGATACGAACTTAGCCGAGACAACCGGGATGGTGAGCGCAACGTTTGTGTGGAAATCTTCGGTGTCGAGTCTCCGATGTAAGGTCCAAAAACCAGACGTGGATTTTGGTCCGTCGCAGCCATTGAGTCTGTGCAGATCGCTGGTGCTTGGAGTGACATGAGCCAATCTCTTAGTGGCATGTAGAGCCTTCGCGACAGAGCCAATCTCTTTGTGGCGTGTTGTGGGTGCTAATTGGGTTTGTTTAGATCAGCAGGTGGCTGATGTGGTGGTTTTGCCGTGGGGGTTATGGTGTGGTTTTGCCGTGAGGGTTACAGTGGTGGTGATGTTTTGGACCCAGAGAGACCTTGCTGGTTTTTTTTTTCTTATCTGTTCTTGTGCCAAAGGTTGAGAGAGAGAGAGATAGACGAAAAGGAAGAGAGAGAGAGAGAGAGAGAGAGAGAGAAATAGTAAAAAAAGAATAAAAAAGAATATTTAAATAAACTAAAAAAAAATAGAGTTTTGGGATGTTCGGTGTATTGAAAAATGGTATGTTATAATTAATAAAGTAGATTTTTGGAATGGTAAAATAGGATACGATGAGATTTCCGGTTGTGGATGCTCTAACAAGTGGTTGTTACAACCTGCTACATAAAAAAACACAACTATCAACTGGGTGGTAACTAATTAATTAACTAGCATGCTGAAACGGTCCGGACTTGATCATTGACTTTTTCTATGATTGGAAGAAGAATAAGAAGAAGCAAGAGAGGAAGAATGGAAGATATTGTACCTCATTGCCGCCGGTGGTGAAGCACAGAGAAATGCCAAATTAAAATAGGACCAAGGCATATATAATAGTCATTCTTTAAAAAAAAAAAAAAAAAAGATGATGATGATGAAGAAGAAAGTTAATACCCCGCCTAAAGCGCGATTTGGGGTAATTTAATTCTAAAATAATTTGTTGGAAGTTTTGAATATGGAGTTGTTATACTCCTTGTCCCAACTATGGTTGACCTAACAAGTTTAATGGCGTCTACACTTACTCCTTGTTAGATTTTTTTTTTTTTTTTGGCAAAAAGCACATTTTAGTTCCTACATTTTCAAGCGATTCCCATTTTAGTCCATACATTTTATTTTTACCACTTTTAGTCCTTATCCTGAAAAACGCTTCCCGTTTTAGTCCCTGCCTTTACTCATTTAACAGAAATATCCTACGTGGCAAACGGTCCAACAGTAAATGCTAACATGTCTATTAAAATAATATTAAAAAAAGCCACGTTAGATAAAAATAATATTTAAAAATGCCACGTCAGATAAAAATGATATTTAAAAATGCCACGTCAGCAATTTAATTTTTGAAAAAAGCCACATCAGATAAAAATAATATAAAAATTTCTAACCTAATTATTTTTAAAAAAAAGAAAAGAAACTAGTTAAATTAATTTTTTTTTCCTTTTTTTTGGAAGAACATGAAGAACATGTTCTTCATTTTTCTTCCCCAACTAAGCTTGCCCAGAAAATTAAAAATTTACTTTTCTTTTCTTGCATTTTCTTAGCAATCAAAACCATAAAATCACTTAGATTTACAAAATAAAAAGCATGTTTGCCATTCCTCTTTCTCTATTCACAGTTCTCCATCTCTCCCTCTATATCTCTCTTCTACATTTCCCATTCCTCTTTCTCTATTCACAGCATGTTTCGCTCATCTATCTCTTCTTATCTAACTAAGTTTTGGTTGGATCGAATCGGTGGTTGCTGGGTTTTAGTGGTGGTGTTTCGGTGGTGGGTTTCGGTTGTGGAGTTGAATCGGTGGCCGGCTTTGGTGGTGGGTTTTTTTCGATGTTTGCTGGATCCATTTGGTGGTGGGTTTCGGTGCTTGCTGGATCAGTTTGGTGGTGAGATTTGGTGCTTGCTGGGTCTATTTGGTGGCTGGGTTTCGTTAGTTAGGTTTCGTTGGTGCTTGCTGGATCAGTTTGGCTGGCGTTTCGGTAGTTGGGTTTCGTTGGTAGCCAGGTTTTAGTGGTGACTGGGTTCTATTCGAGGTGGTGGTGGTCGTGCCTTTGGGTTTTGTTTGGGTGTTTGGTGATTTTTTGTTTAGGTGTTTGGTGAGTTAGGTATTGGGTTTGGGTATGAATTGCTCAGCAGTGGGTGGTTTGATTTCTGGGTTTGTGGGTTTCTCGGCAGTGGGTGTTTGGTGATTTTGTTTCTGGGTTTCTGGGTTTGTGGGTTTGTGGTGTTTGGGTTTGTGGTTTGATTTCTAGGTTTCTGGGTTTGTGGTGTATGATTTTCTGGGTTTGTGTGGAAGAAAAATGAAGAACACGTTCTTCATGTTCTTCCAAAAAAAAGGGAAAAAAAAATAATTTAACTAATTTCTTTTCTTTTTAAAAAAAATAATTAGGTTAGAAATTTTTATATTATTTTTATATGATGTGGCTTTTTTCAAAAATTAAATTGTTGACGTGGCATTTTTAAATATTATTTTTATCTGACGTGGATTTTTTTAATATTATTTTAATAGACACGTCAGCATTTACTGTTGGACCGTTTGCCATGTAGGATATTTTTGTTAAATGAGTAACGGCAGGGACCAAAACGGGAAGCGTTTTTCAGGATAGGGACTAAAAGCGGTAAAAATAAAATGTAGGGACTAAAATGGGAATCGCCTGAAAATGTAGGGACTAAAATGTGCTTTTTGCCTTTTTTTTTTTTTTTAATTTATAAATTGATAATTAAGAGAGTGGGGATTTAACATTTTTGTTGGAAACACAGGGAGGTTCTATTTAAACTACAAAGCTCTTGGGTAATGTTAAGAGTGAAACAACTAAAGCCAGTGAAATTGAAATGGGGTTGGTAGAGAGAAGAAACTGGTGAGCATGAAGATATAAAAGAGGATGAAAAGCTGTGAGGATAGGAATTGATTCGATTGAGCTTGAAGTTGTAAAAAACCATGATCAGAACTTTAATTATGAAGTTCTAAACAACCACTATAGGAACTTTGAAGCGAGGTTCGGCAGAGTGTAATTTGAATCAGTGTTAGCTAAAATAATTGGAAGTTTCCCGAGGGCAAACCTGGTCAATAGTGGTTTGCAAGCTAAAACAGTAAGCCTTTGAAAGTTCAAAATAGGGTATGAAACACCCTTGAACGTTTAGACCCCAAATAATAAGATTACCAATTCAAGCTTTATATCAAACACCTAATGTGCGGAACATGATAACAAGCTCATAACAGAATTGATAAACAATCTAAGCCAAATATAAACACATCCACAACTGTAAATATAAGGCAAAGATAACGGGAAAGAAGATGCAAACACACGGACAACACACGATGTGTTATCGAAGAGGAAACCGAAGTCCTCGGCGTAAAACCTCTCCGCCGCCCTCCAAGCGGTGATAAAATCCACTAAAGAATATAGTTGGGATACATGAACAGTAGAAGACCCTCCAAGCCTAATCTACCCAAGTACCTAAGCCCTCCAAGCTTCTTACTCCAACGAGGTTACGCCGAACCTATTTCTTCTTTAGCTTCCCGGATTCCGCTACTTGACCATAGCATCAACCAATGTGTATTGGTTCCTTCCCAAACTGCTTCCCTAAGCACCAAATGGACCTTCTCACAGACGTGGGTGTGGTGAGATAAGGATTTGGTAATAGACCTCTCAAGGGTATGACAATGGAGAGGAAGAGAGTAGAGGAATTTGAAGAGTCTCTAAGGTAAAGATTGGGGATGAGGCAATCTTGTTTTTCTCTAGGGTTTCTCTCACAAAATTCTCTCTGGAAGCTCTCTCAATTTAGTGGGTATAAGGGTGTATATATAGTAGGGTGAGAAGGGAATGCAAAACGTCAGTTTTTGCCAAACAGGGTTAACTCGCGGCTTGACCTCTCGGCTTGTCCAAGTCGTGAGTTCCAGTCGCGACGTAACGGCCTGGCCAGCCTGGAACTTTTGTCCTGTAGCGTGACAACTGGCGCGACCTTTCAGCTTCCTAGTGTGCCTCTCACGTGCCTGCCTTTCGCGGCTTGCCAGTCGTGATCCACCCGCGAGCCCTAGCCGCGAGACTCTGTTTTTTTTGCACACTCTTGAGTTTTTCTTCACATCTTCTCACACACTACCCTTACAATTTTCCCACCTAAATACAGGGTTACTAAGTGCTAAATTACAAGCAAATTGGTCACGGAATAAAGCCAATTAGATGGTTGATTAAATTCAACCTTACAGCCTTAATATCCACAAATAAAATATAATTAAAATAAACCTTAATCCACGAATAAAATATAATTAAAATAAACCTTAATATCCACGATGAAAATGTAATAAACCTTAACAGAGGATTAAGACTTAAAGACTTTGGAGCTTTTTATTTGTGTCACTCTCAATTGCTTATTCTGCTAAATTAAAATTGAGGGTAAAAAAAAAAGTGCGAAGATAAGGTCCGTCACTGCCATTTGGTGTAAATGGATGGATAAATGCCAAACCGAAATGGGACAAAGGTTTTTTATTAGTCTTTACTTAAAAAAAGTTTACTTCCAAACTAATTTGGAGTAATTTCCTCCAATGTGATTTATAAGAATGTTTATGTCATTATTTGTAAGAATTAGAGAATAGCAGCGGAATTATAAACAATCGGTTTTTCGGCATACCTCTCTTGGCCTAAGCCGATGATCGCACAGGAGCTTTGAGATTGTTCTACGTTGTCTAGAGCCAGCCTCCACACAGACCAGCTATCCAAACACGTTTTGAATTCCAGTTTGAGCAATCCACGAACCAAAAACGTTCCTCCGACGGTGTTGCACACTACTAGAGTGATGCAAACATAACCCACAACCTAAGAGCCTCACAACACTCAATAAACACTATGAGAAATGCAGAATTCGTCCACCACTCAATGGGTACCATTCTTGGTGTTTATATACACACCACTCCATTAATATTGGGTGGGATAGTGGACTTAGTGGGGTAGTGTAATGGTCTAATACCATTACTCCATAACTCCTAGATGTTACAATCTGAAGCAAATAGAGGGACATGCTCATATTGGATGACTGTCCATATTCTTTCAGTTTCTAACATCATTTAAGTGAGTCACATTACTTATGTATCTAAACTGACACATGAATAGTGTAAGGGTCACATTTGTAAATTGGTATATCCCGAGACAACTTTACATGTACTTGATTCATAGTTTCTAGTATGTTCAAGAACACAATAAAGTGGATATACAGATGGTATTACTGAAATCACAAGAACACTCAAAAGAACTACTCAAGAAAGCTGAAAATGCAGATGCCGATACCTACTCAATACCTGTTGATTTATCGAGATTTAATGAATTTCGACACCTCTCGATTTATCGAGTGTCAAGTATTTTGAATTCTAAGATCAGTTTCCGGCCCATAATGACAAGATGTTTTAGGGATTCGTGTACTAGGATTCTAGAACATATAAAAGGGCATACTTAGGGGCTGTTTGGTAGTGTAACTAGAACAACAATTTTTACTGTTTAAACAACAATACACGTATTTTCACACATTTTTTTACCCACACATTTTTAAAAAAAATACAAACAACGTTACCAAACACCCCTTTAACAACCGCCATCATATATACAGAGAAACATAGAGATACACACTTAATTGGAGTTAGTGCGACTTTAAGTTTTGGAATCTGATATATCAAAATAATCCAAATGGCAGCCTTTTTTAAGTATCATAGCTATTTTGTCCGTATGTTTAGTTGGCTTTGAAGTAGGGATTGCATTAGTCGATAGTTCTCGAATTTACTTTGAGGTATCTGCATCACAGTTATTCACAGAGCAATGAGTAATCTCTAGAGAGTCTCATTCTCTATTTTCAATTTTTGTCTCCACTAGTTATTTTTCTTTACATTTTTTGTTTTAGGCTTGGAAAGATATTTTTTGTATAATTTGAAAGCTTAGAACTAATTTATAGATGGTGAAAAAAAAAAAAATTTTGACTACATCCTATTTACTATTTTGTAAAAAAAAAAAAACCTTCACATCCATTAAAAAAAAAAAAAAAAAATCGAGATCACATATAAAAAGTGAATGTAAAAAAAGAGACGTGAGATAGTTGATATGTAAGAACTAGGAATCAAAACTGAAAGTTCAAATAGCGTTGAAAACACTATGAACGTTTAGACCCCCAATTACAAATTATCAATTCAAGTTTATTATCAAACAATTAATGTGCGGAACATGAACATAAGCTAAACACAGAATTGATAAACAATCTAAGCCAATTATAATCACATCCATAGTAGAAAATAAAAGGCAAAGATAAGGGAAGAGAGATGCAAACACAAGAACAACACGCGATGTGTTATTGAAGAGGAAACCGAAGCCCTCGGCGTAAAACCTCTCCGCCACCCTCCAAGCGATCAATAATCCACTAGAAAATGTAGTTGGGATACATGAACAACAATAGACCCTCCAAGCCTAATCTACCCAGGTACCAAAACTCTCCAAACTTCCTGCTCCAACGAGGTTGCCCCGAACCTTTTTCTTCTCTAGCTTACCGGATTCCGCTATAACCCATAGCATCAACTAATAACCATTGGTTCCTTCCAAACCGCTTCCCTTAGCACCAAAAGACCTTCTCATAGACGTAGGTGTGGTGAGAAAAGGATTTGGTCAAGAACCTCTCAAGGATGTATCAATGGAGAGGAAGAGAGTAGAGGAATTTGAAGAGTCTCTTAGTGAAGATTGGGGATGAGGCAATCTTGTTTTTCTCTAGGGTTTCTCTCTCAAAATTCTCTCTGGAAGCTCTCTACATTTCGTGGGAATAAGGGTTTATATATAGTGGTGTGTGTTTGGAATACGAAGAGATAGTTTTTCCCAAACAGGGCAGGTTAGCGACTTGGCCTCGCGACTGGTTTAAGTCACGAGTTCAAGTCGCAAGCTAACGGCTTGGCCAACTTGGGACTTTTGTCCTGTAGTGTAACAGTTGGCGTGATCCTTCACCTCCCCGCATGCTTCACACGTGTGCTGCAATTGGCGGCTTGCAAGTCGCGAGTCAGCCACAAGTCCTAGCTGCGAGACCCTGCTTCTTTGCACATTGTTGAGCAATTCTTCACACTTTCTCACACACTACCCTTACATGAATCCCACCTAAATTCAGGGTTACTAAGTGCTAAATTACAAGCAAATTGGCACGGAATAAAGCCAACAAGATGGTTGATAAAATTCAACCTTACAATCTCCCCCTTTGGCTATTCTGTGACAAAACCCTATAACAAACTCTAGACTTAACGCGTGAGTTGAGAACAATTGGAAAACTCACTCACACCTAACTCTAGAATCTGTGTAGCTCTTGAACTATAAGAACAAGTATCTCCTGAAACACAACAACACAATAAGTTCATTGTATGCAGAAAACTTGTAATGCATATGGTACAAGTACAATGCGATCAAGCAAAATGGAATATAGCAATAGACCATGGCAAGACCTAAATAGGCAATCACTACATACAAGTGATCACAATGCTCATTCACACTTGGAATGAAGATCCGGACATTCAATCTGATAAACACAAAGCAAATCACTTGAATGACCAACACTCAACCAATGCACAGTACATGAAGTATATGCATCTAGGAATAAAATCCTACAAGGGTACAAGAGTGAGAGTACTTAAAGAAAATGCATAACATTTAGCAGCAAATACTAAAAACCTTAAAAGCTTACAAAAGCAACATGTACAAATATAAACTAAGAACCTTAAAAACCTACAAAGGTACTAGGTACAAACAATAAACAATGTTGAATAACATCATATTATATACTGAATAACTTCTGAAAAAAAAATAACTATACCAGTGAACCACAAGTTTTCCAAAAGTATTAAATCCATATCAACACAGGATAAAAACTAGTAGACAGATAACAATAAAAACATCAGACAAAACAAGAGTATATAACAACTATAATAACTCCCCCTTTCAGTATGCACACTCCTTTTCATTCTTATGCTTCTCTCCCCCTTACTGTGTGTTGCTCTCCCCCTTTTTGGCACGAATAGCTAAAGACTTTCTTCCAGCTTTTGTTGAATAGCATCTAGTTGTAACTCAATGGTTCCGAGACGCATTTGAGTTTGACTGTGAAAGGAGCGAATGAGCCATTCCAAATCAGAAATCCGATGAAGCATGTTTTCAATAAAGTAACTTTGCTTGGGTGTTTGAAATCCAGGGGGAACAAATGGAGTCCCAGTTGATTGTACAAGAGTAACTGTAGCATGAGCTGATGGAGATGCATGTGTGGATGTCTCACTTTTAGGTTTTCTGGAGGAGTGACTCTTGCTTGCTTGGAGAGTGTATATGGATATTGGTCGAGGACGAGGCATAATTTTCTCATCTGATGAAGGACTAACACCTTCACGAAGGATAATCTTCATGATTAGACTACAGAACGGAAGAATTGTTCGTGTTGCTGATCGAGCTGTTATTTTCCCAATGATTTGAAATATGTGAGCACAGATGTCAATCGGGACACCGAAAATGAGGTCACACAGGAATTTAGCCCTTCCAAGACTGATGAAGGCAGTGTTTGACAGTGGGTAGAGGTTGGAGAACATGATCAGCTTTAGAGTTGTCAATTCAGGCGAAAACAATGCAGTGCCTATAGATGATCCTGTGCTTCCCACTTCATGTTCATTCCCAAGAACTTGAAGGATGTCTTGTGCCTGAAGTACTCTGTCATCATATGGAGTTCAATCCACATTTTCTGGTTTGGTGATGCGAAGTACCTGAGCAATGTGGTCTGCATTGATGGAAAATTCTGTTCCTCGTACCTAGCATTTCAACTCTACCCCTGTGTATCTGGCATTATAGTAGAATTCCTTAACCAATTCTTCAATTGGATCCTCAAAATTCCCAAAAAGGTCAGCCCAATCTGTTTCTTCAAAAATCTTAGGGATAAACGTTGTCCCTAGGGTATCAAACTTGACAATTCGTTCCACAATGGGAGAAGCCTCTCTAAAAGTGTCTGTGTAGGTCTTTGAGTCAATAGGTGTCCTGAATCTCTCAATGGTAGAGTCTCTAGATGACTTAGACGATAGTCATGTCCATTTAGCAACCGGGGTTGACGGGTCATCGGTTACAATGTCTTTGCCTTTGGAGGAACGACGAGTCATCTGAAAAAAATCAAACACACAGCAGAGAACCAAATGCAATACCACAGGGTACAAACATTAGTTTGATTAGATTCAGATATAAGAGTGTGAAACAGAGAGATTTCACTTAAACACAAAAACATGAACCAGGATAACACCAAGAAGACATAAGCAATACTGACAAAATAAGTGAAATAGGCAAACAAATATGATGAAGAACAGTAACAACTCAGAGTCAAGTGGGCAATGTGCATCACAAAGTCACAAGTGACAAAATACCAAGAACATGATATGAATGGAGCAACACATTCAAGAAACACATCACAGAGCATAGTCTCTCTATAGAAAATAGAAAAATAATCAAATGTCCATAGAAAACAATAACACTCAAACAAAGAACACTTAAAAAAAAAAACCCCCCATATGAGCATGAAATTTCTCAAAACATAATGTCAACAACACGAATCAAGAAAAAAAAAAGTTCAAATCATGAAATATGAAGTGAGGGAATGAAAACCAATACATTTTTTTTGAAGATTGGTGAAGAAATGATGCAGAAATGGAGGATTTTCGAAGAAATACTCGGATTGTTTGTAAGAGTGAAATGGGGAAGACAATGAACAGTCACAAAAGTACGAGGGAAAAACTAAAAAAGTTTTTAAAACTGACTTTAAAACGCAAAACACGCGTTTTTCGCGACTAGATCAAGTCGCCATTAACTCGCCAGGGTAAGCCGCGAAACATTGTGAAACCAAGATTCTCAAAAAATCTTCTAAGTGTTTTTCGCGATTGGAAGGTCTACTTGCGAGAGAGTCGCGAGGTGAGCCGCGAAAATTTCTGAGTACCCTCACGACTGGACCTTCCACCTGCGAACAAGTCGCCACACTGAGCCGCAAAAGTCACCAAAACACAAATTTTGAAAAATTTTCTAAGTATTTTTCGTGACTGAGACCTTGACTTGCTAGTAAGCCGCGAAAAATCTCGGAGTGGGCTTGCGACTGGAACATGCGACTGGGACAACCCGCGACTGAGTCGCCAAAACAAGTCGACACTATTTTTGAAATTTTTGACATTTTTGTAAAAACAAAATACTTTCCAAAAACAAGCTAAAACACTAAAAAAATCTTTTTGTGTTTGATCAATAGAGATTGAGCATGTGAAAACACATTTAAACAAGTACAATCACACAAATGAATATGGCATTCAATGAACATAAACTTGTGTGATGTGTGTGAGTATCAAAAATGAGATAGTCCTTAGTCTAATGTGAAGCTTTAATGATCAATTCAATTAAGGCATACACAACTAGCACTAGATATTATGACCTATCTCAATTATAGAAGTATGCATATATGACCTCGCACATAAACTTGAGTACATTTTTTTGAAACTTTTCATTTGGCTCCATTTCCAACATATTATTTGATCTTTTTGAATCAATATATCTCATTGTGAGATTGATGCTTGAAATTTTTAATATTTTAATTTGATGAGTTAGCCTTTGTCTTTTTGGGCATTATACAATTTATTTTGGTCGCTTTCCCTTTTTCCTAGTCAAATACTAGTATGTGCGACAAGCTTTTGCAGCTCAATATCTCTTTTCATTTGGTGATTTACATTTGGTGAGCTCTTTGAGTAAAGCAATAAAATAAAAGTGGAAAGATATATAGGCACAAGTCTATGCATGTCTCAAGATTAACAAAACCATTCACTAATCATTCATGACAAAGTTGAAGACCTATTTACAACAGTCACATAGATTTCAAAATTTCTTTCACAATGATATAAGTGCATAAGAAACAAGCTCAGCTCGTAGATGCATAAAACCATTAGTACAAAGGTACAAGGCTAAACATGCTTTGAGATAAAATTCAACAAAGCTGATCAAACTTTTTAGGATTTTCTACTTTTTATGTGTTTTTGGATTTTTGACACAAAAACAGTAAAAGATTTAACAAAAGTAACATAAGTAACAATGTAAAAACATTTGAACCAAAGACAAACACACAAACAATATATCAACTTAAAAATCTCGCAAGAAGCACACAACCAAGCATATTCACAAACATGGGAAGTATTAATGCATGGACATGTTGTAATGCTTATGCATGAGTACCCTTCGTCACCCACACGTCACGTGCGTTTGAGGTGATATCCTTGACGGATTGGGTACGAGAGTTAGGACTTTCAAACCTTCTTGTGAAGCTTTCCAAGCAATTGGTGAAGGCACCGATCACCTTAATCACGTCCATCATTCCTGGATCACGATTCTGACTTCTTAGTTGCCCACCACCCCAAGACCTCTCGTCATTTCTCCTTCCTCGTGACCGAGGAGCACTAGCATTGTTTAATGCTATCAGCTTGTGACAGTTGGGTTTTCTATGTCCTTGCAATCCGTAGAAGTGACAGAAATGACTCGTTCTAGGACCCCGTTGTGATCTTGGAAGTGATCTTCCTTTAGCTTCAAATCTGGATTCTGATTGATTACGAGACTTATTTAACACTCGTTGATCAGCCACATTCTTCTTCTTCTCAGCCTTAATTTTCTCAGGAATAGACTTATCCACAGTCGTCTCTTTGGCCCTCACAAACTTCACTTCTTTGGTGACATTGGCTGATGAGCTACTCCCTTCGGTATATCCTTACCCGGAATTGTCTGAGGCATGTTTTTGAGATGAAATAACATCATCTAGCTTCTTGGAGGAGACCCTATCTATCTTAGCATGAGCTTGCACTACCTCTTACTCAAGAAATCTCACTTTTGTGTAAGCTTTTGATAGCTCACCATTAAGTGTTTCAATCTCACACTTTGCCTCCTTGTATCGTACCAGCAGACTTTTGTAATCTTCCTCAGCTTTTTTCATTTTCTTCACAGCCGCTTTTGCCACCTTTGCATACTCACCCGATTTCTCAAGAAGTAAGGCGTAATTCTCTTGAAGACCAGATGTATCTTCATCCTCTTCAACCTCTGATTCTTCAACAAACCCAATAGACTCCAAATCAAAATGCTCACCAAGCTCCTTCACAAGTGAACCCAAATCATCTGAGGATTCCACTTGTGCAATGGTCATGAATGTGGAGTAATTTCCTTCACCGTCACAGCTATCTTCAGAGTCAGAGTTTGATGAATCAGTGTCACTCAAAGTAGTAGCATAGACCTTTCCTTTTGACTTCAAATAGTTGGGACATTCCTTTTTGAAGTGTCCATGTCCATTACACTCGAAGCAAGTAATTCCTTGAGAAGATTGGGAATCTTTACCATCTTTTCTTCGAAGTTCTTTCTTCTCCTTCCCGGAACTCTGAAATTTTCCTTTGTCACCAAATTTCCCACCGTTCTTGAGTTTTAAGAATTTTCGAAAGTTCTTTACAAGGTATGCCACACCTTTATCTACTGCATCCTCTTCCGAAGAGTCATGAGATACCACTCTCTCATCAATTATTTTAAAAGCAAGAGATTTGCTTTTCTTCTGTGTGGGCAGTGACAATTCATACGTCTGCAATGAACCAACCAGCTCTTGAACTTTGATGTCGTCAAGATCCTTGCTCTCTTCAATGGCTGTTACTTTGGCACAAAAGCTTTCCAGCAGTGACCGAAGGATCTTCCTTACTATTTTAGAATCCTCCGTCTTTTCCCCCAAATTGAATTTGCCAACAACCACCTCGTTCAGCTTACTATAGAAAGAGTCAAAAGAGTCATCTTTACTCATCTTGAGCTCTTCAAAGCGAGTGGTCAACATCTGTAGCTTGGTGTCTTTTACTTTCTTTGTTCCTTCATAAGTAGTCTCCGGAATCTCCCATGCTTCCTTAGCAATAGTAATATGTGAAATCCTGTGAAATTCTTCTGGAGAGACACCACAGAAAATGACATTCAAGGCTCTGCTATTTGCATTAGCAGCCACGAGAGCTGCCTTATCCCAAGTGGACTTGGCAGCCTCCGGTCTAGTCTAACCAACTTCAACTGCATCCCACACAGCATCATCAATAGAACACAAAAATGCTCTCATTCGGACTCTTCAAAATGCATAATTATTACCATCAAAAAATGGTGGTACAGTTAGAGATTGAGACCTGTCCATCTCAAAACAGGGTCAAGGATCGCACTAAGGTATTTAAACCACAATAAGTGCACCTGCTCTGATACCAATTGAAAGTTCAAATAGCGTTAAAAATACTATGAACGTTTAGACCCCTAATTACAAATTACCAATTCAAGCTTATTATTAAACAATTAATGTGCGGAACATGAATATAAGCTAAACACAGAATTGATAAACAATCTAAGCCAATTATAATCACATCCACAGCAGAAAATAAAAGGCAAAGATAAGGGAAAAGAGATGCAAACACAAGACGAGATGTGTTATCGAAGAGGAAACCGAAACCCTTGGCATAAAACCTCTCCGCCGCCCTTCAAGCGGTCAATAATCCACTAGAAAATGTAATTGGGATACATGAACAGCAATAGACCCTCCAAGCCTAATCTACCCAGGTACCTAAGCCCTTCAAGCTTCCTAATCCAACGAGGTTGTGCCGAACCTTTTTCTTCTCTAGCTTACCGGATTCCGCTATAACCCATAGTATCAACCAATAACCATTGGTTCCTTCCAAACTATTTCCCTTAGCACCAAAAAACTTTCTCACTGACGTGGGTGTGGTGAGAAAAGGATTTGGTCAAGAAACTCTCAAGGATGTATCAATGGAGAGGAAGAGAGTAAAGGAATTTGAAGAGTCTCTTAGTGAAGATTGGGGATGAGGCAATCTTGTTTTTCTCTAAGATTTCTCTCTCAAAATTCTCTCTGGAAGCTCTCTACATTTCGTGGGTATAATGGTCTATATATAGTGATGTGTGTTTGGAATACGAAGAGACAATTTTTCCTAAACAGGGCAAGTTGGCGACTTGGCCTCGCGACTGGTCTAAGTCGCGAGTTCAAGTTGCTAGCTAACGGCCTGGCCAGCCTGGGACTTTTGTCCTGTAATGTGGCAGCTGGCGTGACCCTTCACCTCCCCGCATGCTTCTCACGTGTGCTGCAGTTGGCGGTTTGCAAGTCGCGAGTCCTAGCCGCGAGTCCTTGCTTCTTTGCACATTGTTGAGCAATCCTTCACACTCTCTAACACACTACCCTTACATGAATCCCACCTAAATACAGGGTTACTAAGTGCTAAATTATAAGTAAATTAATACGGAATAAATCCAACAAGATGATTGATAAAATTCAACCTTACAAAAACCATTTGTTCAAAAAATTATACAAATACTATAGGTTAATTGAACGGTGACAACGTGGTGAGAACAAGAAGATGAAGAAGTTGTCTTTAAGGTGACAAAAGCATTGTGTGTGTGTGTGTGTTTTTTTTTTTTTTTTTTCAAATTAGTTGAATTAATTAAGAGGAATGTATTATAAATGTGAAAGATTAGAAGTACAACAAAATCTTACAATATTTTTACAACAACCTTATTTTAAATTGTGGTCAAGATCATTTATAATACATTAATTTTGATTTTTGGTTGGCTCACAACTAGGCTAGTTGTAAAATTTTGTTACAATCGTACAATTTATTATTAGTATAAAATAAAAAATAAGATGTATTATATATATATATATATATATATATTTTTTTTAACGTAGAGTTTAGTTGAAAAATGAGCTTCGGCTGGTAGGTCCAAATTGATAGGTTTTGTTACGATTTTCCAGCAGTACATCGGAAAAACGAAACAACGGATTCTAAAAAGGCCCAATTACCCATTCAATCCCAAAGTAAGCTAATTTCTTTTCTCATCTCTAGTTCTCTACCCAATGGCCCATGGACAAAAGGCACAGACCTGGTTTCAAGTCTAATGTCTAAACACGAATTTCCTTTCCATTTTTAATCCTACTAACCAATAGGTCCAATACCCCTTTCGCAATATTTATAGGACTTGGCTAAACAAACTGGAGCAATGGTAGATCAGCAGAATTTTGGATTTGGCTTACACCAAATATATTTCCTTGAATCAATCTTATGATTCTTTCCTTTCCATTTTTAATCCTACTAAAAAAAAAAACACATTCTTCAAACCAAACAATATCTTCTTTTTGTCTTATGCAACATTAGCGACTAGCGAGCAGTAGAGCAATTCCAATACAAACTAACAAAAAAGATGACTAAATTTTTTATACAAATTCTAATCCGATACAAAATCTTTCTTTCATTAGAGTTGTAAACGTGTTTTCACTGTGATTGGTGAACCAAACATAACTTTTTCGAGAGAGCATCTTCAAGACTTCAACACTAAAATGAGATGTTAACTTATGTTTGGAATTAGGTAGAGAAACACTAGTAGAAAAACTCGACTTGGCCTGTTACTTGGGTTTGAAAGATTCACCGAGTGAAAATTTGTTTGGGTCGATCCAACTGTTTCCAAGTGCATAAGGATTGTGGTAGAGTTGGGTTAGAAATGGTCATATAGGAGTATAATCGGGAATAAATTCCACAAGTGTGGTTTTCCTTGCTCAACCACCGAACAAAATGGTCAAAAAGAAAAACATAAATAATTCTGTATCATTTTATCGCATCTTTTGACTTGTGTTGCCGTTAACAAATCCATTCATGTTGCTGCTCTGCACCATTAAGTTGTTAGCATAAAACAAACATTTAAATTGAAACCTTGGAGGTTGTTATTATTGTGGTTAGCCACTAAAGGAGGCACAAACTCTTCGGCCATAGTTTCAATTTAGAGAAGAGTTTATGATAGCAATAAAAGTGCCACAGTCAACACCATTGTTAGTTCAGTGAGTCCAAATATGTTGTGCCGATATGGGAGTAATGTCTAACATCATATCATAGTGGGAAATCACAATCAGACCACCATTGAAATGGTGGTTATGGAGTGGGTGAACTTGTTCGAGTTAACCCACTCCTCCTTTCTCATTTACAACCAAGATGTTCCAGATAAAAAGAAAATTTTAAAAATAAAAGTAAATAAAAAAATCAGAAATTTACTTGAAAAATAAATATTAGGGGGCCGTTTGGTAATGTTGTTCTAGTAAGGTTATTTGTATTTTTTGGAAATACGTATGGGTGAAAAAATATGTAGAAATACATGTAATGTTATTTAAACACTGAAAACTGTTGCTCAAAACACCCTATCGAACAACCCTTAGAACTTTGATCAATTAGTTTGAATTTTTTTTTTTTAAGGAAATATAACAAACACCTTGAAAACACTACAAACAAAAGGAAACAAAAAAAAAAAGACCAAACTAGGAGAAAGAATTTTCTTTTTTGCTTCTCTATGATCAAATAGGTGAAGTTGGTGTTCCCACCTTTTCTTTGTCCATTTCAAAAGCATATCCTCCATCAAATTTTCACTGGTTATTTTATGCTCCTCCTCGTAAATTTATCACACCCAGTGATAGAACCAGAAATTTTTTTTGGGGCCAAGTTAAATATGATAAAAATTTCAAGTAAATAAATTGTGATTAAAAAAATGCTTTACATGAGTGAACATTCAAGTATAAACTACTAATAGAGTAAAGATAAACCCAAACAATGTATAAAGAACATCTCAAAACCAAATATAAACATATCAACTTACGATAAACAACACTATTATATAACATTCACTTCAAGTTTTAATAACACTATCGTCAATCGTCATACATCACTCAACACCACATTATCATAGTAAGTTTGTTTGCCAAAAATAAAAAATAAAAAACAACATAGTAAGTTCAAAATTGTAACAAAATTTGAAAGCCATAAGTTTTTTTTTTTTCTTAATAAATATTGCTGTCACAGAGCCACAAATTGAATCTCAGCAAGTTTAGAATTGCTTTACAGCTGTACAACACTATTTTAAAACAAAAACAACAATACCCTAAGTGACCGTTTGGATTGGCATTTCACGCATTTCACCGTTTACCTTTTTTTTTTTTTGTTTTTTTGACAAATGAACAGTATTTTGTGAGTATAAACAGTAACAGGAAATTTTTTTTTTTATTATTTTCAGTTTTTAGTTTTCAGTAAATTAAACGGTATCCAAACAGACACTAAATCTATTTTAGGGCTCATTTGATAATGTTATTCTAGTAACGTTGTTTAAATTTTTTAGAAATATGTGTGGGACAATGGGAGAAAAAGTGTTGTGGAAATACGTATTAGGCGAAAATGACTAACTAATTTTTTTCTTCTAACTATCTAGTTAGTTGTTAAGGTTTTGAAACAATATTTTTTATTAGCATCTCGAGTCTAAGAGACTCGATTTTGGGTCTATAAATCGAGTTTTTGGGACTCGATTTTCATGAGTTGTTCACGTCTGATGTGGCAGTTTTTCCACATGGCGATTACGTGGAAATCGAGTCTTAAAGACTCGATTTATAACCCTTATATATAAACTCGAAACGCATCAGAGAAGAACCACCAGAATATCAGAGAAACCCAGAAGAAGAAAAAAAAAAAAACCTGAAACAGAAAGAAAGAGAAGGTCGACCCGCCGTGCGTGAAAGACCCAGGTCGCGCGCAGCGGCCTGGATCGCGTAGCCCAGGGAACTGCAGAAACCCAGAAGAAGGAAGAAAAAAAAAAAAAAACCTGAAACAGAAAGAGAGAGAAGATCGACCCAGGCGCAGCCCAGGCCGTGCGCAACGCTAGGGGTCACGGACCCAGGCCGCGCACAGAGCCCTGGGTTGCGCGAGCTCTCTCTCTCTCTCTCTCTCTGATCTGATCTGGTTTGATCTCTCTCTCTCTCATCTGATCTGATTTGGTGAGGCGCGCCTGAGAGTTAATATTTTTTCAAATTTTTTTGTTTGTAAATCGAGTGTCAGAGACTCGATTTTTAAGTGGTCGCCACGTGGACAAAGATGCCACATTAGACATGATTAAACCATAAAAATCGAGTCTCAAAGACTCGATTTATATGCCAAAATCGAGACTCTTAAACTCGAGATGCTAGTAAAAAATATTGTTTCAAAACCTTAACAACTAACTAGATAGTTAAAAGAAAAAAATTAGTTAGCCATTTTCGCCTACGTATTGTGTTGTGTTGTTTAAACAATGAAAAATTTTATTTAAATACTCCTATCAAACATCCCCTAAAAAACTACAGATCTTTTTCATGGTTTTAAAAACCGAACCGAGAGCCGAACCATTTTTTTCAAAATTCTCAGTTCAACCCGGTTTTTGACCGTTTTCACCGGTTTTGGGGTTTTTCCCAAACTAGACCGAACCGCCTCCTGGTTCCCGGTTGAACTAGTTGGACCGGACGATCCGGTCTAGTTTTTAAAACAATGATCATTTTTCACTAAAATACTTTACTAGTAGTATTCACACACTAAATACAAAGAGAGGTTTCTCAAAAAAATACAAAGAGAGATAAAGAGAGACATCAGTTGGTATCGCAGGCGACGGAATTTGGAGCCGTCGAACAACCACAGAATCAAGTTGAGGAAGGCAGCCTGATGGGACGGTGCACTGTGCAGCGTGTGTAACTTATTTTTATTTTTTGAGATTCAAGTCAAGATCTATGGTGATTTGAAAAGTATTAAAGAAGAGTTTAGGTTTTCTATTTAGCATTGAAGGGCCATAGACTGAGGATTGGGTCATTTGATGGTTTTTTTTTTTTGGGTTCTTTTGTACTAATCAGTAGTAATTATTATTTGGGTTTTTATTGGGCTACAAATATTTGAGAGCCTATTTTGAAAGTCCAAATTTTAGATTTTAAAAGTAATTTTTTTCATAAACTATGATAATATTACCTCTCTTAATGGAAAACTAGAAAAGCTAGGGGGGCCACCTAGCTCCGCCTCAGATCACATTTTTTATTAATCTTTAGTTTCCTCCACTATTTTAATTGATAAAGTACTAATAGAAAAAAAAAATGATATATCTTCTATTTTTAACTAAGAAATACATTATAAATACGATACCAATTATTCATTTATATAATAATCCTAATCTAATTGCAAATTACGATACCAATTATTTATTTTTATAAATTGCAAATTACACCCCTAAAATTTGGGGTGTTTGGATTTTCTACCCTAAAGTTTCAAAATTTGGTTTTTACTTCCTAAAGTTTGAGGTGTTTGGATTTTACATCTATAATTTGGGGGTGTAAAATCCAAACACCCCTAAACTTTAGGGAGTAAAATCCAAGAACCTCTAAAATTTAAGAGTAAAATCCAAATTCTGAAATGTTACGGTATAAAATCCAAACTCTCCAAAACTTCAGTTGTAAAATCTAAATTCTAAAATTTCAGGGTGTAAAATTCAAACATTTCTAAATTTTAGGATGTAATTTGCAATTTATCCTTAGAAAAAAGAAATGTTATGTCCACAATATTTTTACAACACTTTCATAACAAATCCTAAGTGGCAGGTTATTGTTGGTGGACAAAAAAGCAATTTCTGTGGTGGGTTCAAATTAGAACCAATAATAATTTGTCATGTAAGATTTGTTGTAAAAGTATTGTGAAAATATTGTGGACTTAAAACTTCTCTTAAGAACACCATGTGACTAAAACTACACATAAATGATATATTCAATAGCCACATAGTAAGTTGAAATAAGATAGCTCTAAATCAATTTGGAGCCAAATATTTTTCAAAAAAAAAATGAAAAAGAAATATATATACCAAACACACAAAATTTACAGTGTAATATTCTAAAAAAAAGATATTGTATTATTGATTCCCCTTCTCTCCCTGCTAGATCGCCAAATGGTTTGTGTTGTTGATTATTCTATTTTGAATTTTTTTTTTCAATTTAGTTGAATTATTTTAGATTATTTTAATATGATTTATTACAAATTGAAAATTTAAGGTTTCAACAAAATCTAATTATATTTTCACAAACACCGTTATTTTGAGTTAGGATAAGATAGCGAGTAAAGAATGAGCACAAAATCCATATATGGAAAGAGAGATGGCTGCCCACTCCAGCATTTTTCGGGTCATTTCTCCACAAGGCCCAAGGGCCTAACTTGGAGAATTCTTTGGTCTCATCACTGATTATGTTAAATCCAGAAGGTGGAGGGTTGATAGACTGCAATAGTACAATCCCATTCTCAGTTCTCATTCACCTCTCATCAATTCTTTTTTGCTTTTTTGTTTTGTTAATTTTTAATTTTAACATCTTTTGCATAACTCTTGAGTTTTTATCATTACATTTTTTTTTTTAAAGTAATAAACAAACATTTTCATTACTCTATTTTTATTTTGAATATTGTTGTCAATTATAGTACTTCATACTATCAAATTCTTATACAATATTCATAATAATATTCAACAAATTTTTTTGCTTGAATAATACTAATATTTATAATTGACAAAATGCTTCATTTTTTTTCTCTATTTTATTGATATTATTTAATGTTTTCATGCATACACACGAGCTACAATTTAGTTAATATTAATAAAAATGATGTTGATGGAAAAATTAAGTAAAAGTAATATTGCTCAAAACACAATTTACCACGTAAGTAACTATAAGTTTATATATATATATATATATATATAGCTTCACTTTGATGAATTTAGGACAAGCAGTCCCTTGAAAATGACCAGCATCCACACCTCGCTACGACGGTTCCTACACCATTATGATGTATCATGTCTCTTCAGGCACGACCTGATTAAAGTTGATTCTGCACTTTTGCCTTTTTTTTTGTTTTTTGTTTTTTTTTTTTAATGAGAAGTTGTAAAACTTTGCATAAATCAGAATTCAGAAGGAAAAGGCAAAACATCTTGAGCACACGCATGCTAAATGAGGCTAGGAGTTTCCTCTAGCTCAATTTACACAATCTGCTATGCTTTAATTAGCATATTGGGCTAATATATGAGCAGGGCCATTGCCCTGCCTTTTGATAAGAGAAAATACAACCTTCCTAGAATGGTACAGCTGCTATAAAATGCCTAAAATAACATTTTCAACTGATGCAGTAGCAACCGGATGGTCTTGCAAGGCTCTTCAAATAAGCAGTGAGTCGCCTTCGAGAATGACATCCAAATAAACACCCACATCTGCTGCAAATTCTACTGTAGATTCCATTGCTTTTAATTGCATCAGCTTCCAATGCACCCAGAGGATCATGAAACTTCTTACTTATTAATCCAAACTTTCCAGGACCAAACATAATTTACTAGTGTGAGATTCATGTCACTATATGCCCTATCGGCTACCACAGTCATACAATTGTTTAAACAAAGCTGTTTCCAAGGAACGGATTGAGATGGTGTGCAATACTAGGGTGGCCGAGGATTGAAGTTAACTTTTTAACTTTTTTGATGGTTTTAATAACCAATACGGTTAAAGAACCAAAAAAGAGACTGGTTATCGTTTTTCTGGTCGAACCGGTGAAAAGTAATTTAATTAATAATTTTAAAATAATAAAAAATATATATTTTAAGTTTGTCTCGTAAAATAATAAAAAATATATTTTAGGGGGGCCAAATTAAATATTAATTATACTAAGAAAATACTTTATTTCATAAATTAAGTTTGACCCAACAAAGTTGTTTCATACATTCTTAGTTGTCTCTTACATTCTTTTATGGTATTACAATAATTTATAATTAATTTTGAACTTTCTTCACTCAAAAACTATTTTTTTTGTTTCATCTATGGCTCAAAAAACACACTACATAGTTGTTATTGAAATGGGGAGAGTAAGCATTTTTAAATGGTTCAACTATGTACAGTTTGAAATGGAAAATATATAATTTTATAAACTAATTATGTAACTATTTTTCTTTGGTAGTATGAACAGTTTGACAAAATCGTGTTTAAGTACCTCTTAATTATAATTGAACAACTCAAACTATTATTAACAAATATAAATTTTAAAAATATATTAAAATATTTGAAGCAGCAACACTATTATACCCACACTATTAATTTGGCCAAAAATGAAAAGAAAAAAAAAAAAAAAACAATCAACACAAAATTTATATATATAATAATATGTAAAGTTAAGGGAAACTCAAATCAAAATTCTAAATTAGAGTTCCAATTTTGCGCCATGTATCCTAAATTATTTATTCTCAAATAGTTTTATTTTTTAGTTTTAGAATCAAATGTGAGACCACATCATAAATATTTATCTAAGTGAGTTATTAAGTACAAAAACCAAAGAGTCTAAAATAAATTAATTACAAAAAAAAAAAAAATGCTTCACAATAAATTATTTTTTTTTTAAAATTGACAATTTACATTTTATACCTAATAATATCCTTACAAATTTTTTTAAAAAGTTAACAAAATATAAAAATGACTATTAATGGTATTTAAATTATATATATATATATATATATAGAAATTATATTATGCATCTTATTGTATATCTTTAAATGTATCCATTCATATGCATGAAGTTACAAGCTAGTATCTATAACTCACGCAGTAGTACAAATCCAAATATAATAGATTTAAAAATAAAATAATCAATATTATATCACAAGGCACAAATCCACAAGCCACTCACACATAATCACAAATCCAAGCCTTTCATTTAGCACAAATCCACAAGCACTCAAATCAAAATTTAGCATAGATCAAAGCGTTTCATTTAGAGTCTGTTTGAGACCTGCTTATTTTATTGAAACTGAAAACTTTTTGCTAAAAGTAACATAGATAAAGGTAAATGTTAGTTGAAATAGTACAGTGGAATTTATGAATGATACCAAAAAGTGCAGTAGAACCCATAAATAGTAGTAAAAATAAACTGAATATTAAAATAAGTTGGCAAAAAATAAACTAGCCAAACATACACTTACCATTACTATTGTAAACTCAAACTTGTAGAGTACAGCAAGTAGAGAGAGGCAAATGTCTGGCTGCCATCTTGTAAAGGGCCTTGTCCGTGGCTATGGCTGCTGCTGCTCAAGGCATGGAGCAAGGTGGCAACTGGCAGCGCAATTGGGACCTGTGTGCTTAGAGCATCTCCAGCAGATTCATCAAATTTTTGTATTGTTTGGAGAATGAACAGTGACTTTTACCTTTATCTACAAACTTTTTCAAATACACATTCCAACAGATTTTCTATCTCATTTTCTATCTCATTTAAACATTATTTTTTCATTCATTATTTATTATTTTTTTAACAACTACATATCTTCCAACATTTTTTTATTCAACACATCATTATTATAATAGAAAAAATGTATTTGAAGAATGAACAGTAGCCCATCAGACTTGATGGGCTACTGTTCATAAGCCAAAAAAAAAAAGGGGGTATAGAGAAGCCGCTGGAGTTGGGTTTTTTGGCCATATTCTCTATTATAGCTAATATTTTAACTATACATTGATTGCTGGAGATGCTCTTAGCAACCATAAGAGACATCTAGGTTTTTACTTTTCCATTTCTTTTTTCCTTTTATACTGGGTGTGGGGATAAGAGTCCAAATTTGTATATTGGACCTTGGGCCTTATCTGAGGACATGGGCATGTCCGAGGAGGAGTAAATGATTGGTCACATATGGAAAGAATGGAGGAATATAATCCGAGGAGGAGCTCCTTTTCGAATATAATGTATACAGATCAGATTTGCATTGCACCAATTTAGATAACCTTTCAAGAGATTTCCATGATAAGGATGAGCCTCATGCATGTACAGGAACGATAAGAATTCAGAAATATCTAAAGAAAAACTGCTACCATCTCATTAAATGCGCTGGAACTACCTTTCCGCCCGCATTTATGTGGACAGGACCCCTGAATAGTGCAGTCTTAGCTACCGCACCTCTCAGAAAGTCAGAGAAGGTGTTTAATGGGACATGACACTCGAGTGAAAGCTTAGATGATTAATAAGTGTAGGATCAAGATGATGGAAGGGGAACTATATATTGTGAGGAATATCCCATGAGAGGGGAATCGAAGAAAAAGAGAGAAAAGAACTACTGTAGCACTCAAAACTGGATTAGCCCTCAGTTCTATTGGTTTATTTTATAATCTATCTCCTTGGACAATAATTTCATTCAGTTTTACATGTCTTTCTTGCTTGTTCATCTTTTAAATCCATACTAGCCGTTGTCAAATTCATAAAAAACCTAGTTCTTTCACCCACTCTCTACAAATTTATTGTACTAAGCTCATTGGGCCTATATCCCATACCTTTAGGACGTAGGCTACAAATTGTGACCCTACAATTAGCGCCATCTGTGGGGAAAGCTTGTGTTATAGTGAAGGCAACGGTCAACTATGGCAGAACCAGGTCCACAACAAGCAGAGTCAAAGGAATCCCAACACGATGATTCTTTTGTTAACCTTGAGCGGGGAGGTGATCGTGAAGGAAGTGTGCATACTACACATACTAACAAGAGTCAGCCTCGAGGTGGAAGCCATATCTCCCATGCGAAGAGCAACAGGGGCCTGCAGTTGAAGATTGACTAGTTGAAGAGGGAATTGCGCCATGCAAAAAGGAGGCGAGCTTCCCCTAACAGTGACATTTCTTCTGATGACAGAAGAGACGTTAGTTACAGGCGGAGGTCTCGAACTCCGCCCAGTGAATCCTTCTCCTACAAAGATGAGCACCATAACGAGCGACGGTTTAGAAGCCCACCACATAAGGGCGTAGGAAACAATGCTATGAGTAGAGCCTTAAACCAAATCTCCAAGTCGCCCTTCACGCATAAGATTGAGGGGGCAAGACTTCTCCGACATTTTCATCAGCCAACGTTCACTAATTACAACGGACGAACAGATCCTATCGAACATGTTAGCCATTACAACCAGAAAATGGCTGTCCATTCTAAGGACGAGGCCTTGATGTGCAAGGTCTTTCCATCCAGTCTCGAACCCATCGCGATGAGATGGTTCGACGACGTAAAGGAGAAGTCCATAAACTCCTTCAATGAGCTCACTCAAGCATTTGGCTCCCGATTCGTGACTTGCAGGAGAGTTCCTCGGCCACTGGCTTCCCTCCTATCTTTGAGTATGCAAGAGGGGGAGAATCTTAAAACATACTCAGACAGATATTGAGAGATGTTCAATTAAGATTGAAGGTGATTTTGATGACGTGGCCATTAGTACTTTTAAGCTCGGCCTTCCAGTCGAGCACGGTTTAAGGAAATCTTTGACTGGTAAGCCCGTTACTAACATGCGTCAGCTCATAGATTGGATTGATAAGTATAAAATAGTAAAAAAAGACCAACAGCAAGGAAAAGGGAAGGATAAGGTTATCCCTCATGAACAGCAAGGAAAAGGGAAGGATAGACCGATACAACAACCAGCCACGAAGAGATTTTTTAGGACAGTTTGGCCCTGTCAATGTTCAAATAGTTAATGCAACATTCCGAGAATCGATGCAGCAAGTTTTAGAAATGATTAAGCATGAACCATACTTCAAAAGGCCAAACAAAATGGCGGGAAATCCCGAAAGGCGCAATCGAAACCTTTACTACCAGCACCACCAGGATCAAGGACATACCACAGAGGATTGTAGAAATCTATGGGATCATTTGGACCAACTCGTCCGAGAGGGAAAGTTGAAGCATCTCTTGCATCATTCCAGTAGCCAGAGTGGTCAAACTAATTCAGGACCCAGGAGAGATGACTTTACCAAGCCCCTCTTAGGGACGATCAATGTCATCTTCGTTGCTCTTAGAAGAATCGGCTCCTGTCCCTCCAGAGTCATGTCTGTTGCTCGGCTACCTGCCAAGGACTCCAATTCAGATCCCAAGAGGGCTAAGATAGAAATTCAACATGTCCTAGGTTTCTCGGATCAAGACAAGGTTGGAACCATGCAACTCCACGATGATGCTCTAGTGGTTATGCTGAGGATTGGGGGCTATGATGTAAAGAGGGTGATAGTGGATCAAGGAAGCGGCGCCGAGATCATGTATCCGGACTTGTATAAAGGGCTGAAATTGAGACCCGAGGATTTAATGTCCTACACTTCCTCATTGATAAGCTTCGATGGAAAAAATTTCATTCTGAGGGGTCAAGTCAGATTACCCATACGGACCGGCACAGAAACAGTGGAGGTAGACTTCATAGTGGTGGATGCTTATTCCCCCTACACGGCCATAATGGGCAGACCTTGGCTTCATGCGCTAGGGGCTGTTTCTTCTAACCTACATCAAAAGATGAAATTCTCATCAAGAGACCAGAATGAAGAAATCATTGGGAGCCAGTCTATGGCTAGACAATGCCTGGTGGCTGCCATTCAACATCAACCCGAAGCTGAGTCCTCGGCCCATGTTGAGGAAAGCTTATAGCAGTTAAGGGTTTCGATGCTGCCTGCTAAATGGTCAGTTAAGGAGGCGAGATGTAAGGATTTAATAAAAAGGGTTATTGACGATGACCCTGAGAAGTTCTTTCAAATTGGGACTTAATTGCCTGTTGAAGAGAAGGAAGAGCTATTGGAGTTTCTAAAAAGAAACGTAGATGTGTTTACCTAGAATGCTTATAAGGCCCCAGGGGTGGATCCAAACTTCATCTGTCATCATCTGAACGTCAACCCATCTGTTACCCCCCAACAAACAACCACCTCGACGCCCATCCCATGAAGCACTTAGATGCAATACGAGATGAAGTAACGAAACTTAAGCGTGCAGGGGCTATCAAGGAAATTTTCTATCTTGAATGGCTGGCCAATACCGTGGTAGTAAAAAAGAAGAATGGAAAGTGGCGAATGTGTGTAGACTTCACTGACTTGAATAAAGCATGTCCAAAAGATCCTTTTCCTATGCCTCAGATAGATCAACTGGTAGATGCAACTGTAGGTCACCCTCGGATGAGCTTCTTAGATGCCTTCTAAGGCTATCATCAGATACCGTTAGCTATGGACGATCAAGAAAAGACAGCTTTCGTTACCCCTACTGGGAATTATCACTACAAAGTAACGCCTTTTGGTTTGAAAAATGCAAGATCAACGTACCAAAGGATGATGACTAGAATGTTTGAACCATAGTTAGGAAAGAGTATGGAAGTTTATATAGATGACATGATAGTGAAGAGCAAGGTTGAGTTCGAGCACATAAGAGATCTCGGAAACGTTTTTGAAATACTGAGGAAACATAGGTTATGCCTTAATGATTCCAAATGCTCATTTGGTGTTGGATCGGGCAAGTTTCTGGGCTACATGGTGACTCACCAAGGAATTGAAGTCAACCCTAATCAAATTAAGGCAATTAACAGCTTGCGGCCACCTCGGAATCCCAAGGAGGTCCAAAAGCTTATTGGAATGACCACCGCTTTAAATCGATTTATTTCCTGATCGGCCTAATAGATGCCAGCCTTTTTTCCTCTTAATGAATAAGTGGAAGGGATTCGAGTGGACCGATGAGTGTGCTTTAGCTTTTCAACAACTTAAGGAATATTTATCTCAGCTGCCTATCATGTCCAGCCCATAGGTAGATGACGTTTTGTTCGCTTACATTGTTGTGGCTCCTCATGCATTCAGCCTCGTGCTAATTAGAGTTGACAGTGGCATACAACGGCCAGTTTATTATGTAAGCAAATCCCTACAAGAGGCTGAGATTCGTTATCTACCACTGGAAAAGGCTATCTTAGCAGTGGTGCGTGTTACATGAAAGCTTCCCCATTATTTTCAGGCGCACACGGTTATTGTCCTTACCCAATTTCTGCTCAAGTCTATTCTACGGAGCGCTGATTACACAGGAAGGATTGCTAAATGGGGCACTATCCTTGGGGCTTTTGACGTCAAGTATATGCCTCACACTTACTTGTCACATGTTCACATAATTAATTAAAAACTACCATTAATAATTAATAGTAGTATTTTTTTTGATACAAGATAGAATTCTACTCTAGTCTAATTTAAGTGTATATGCGTGTGAAACTCCCTCCTGGAGAT